>NIUQ01000390.1:0-51594 GCA_002796945.1 Plectus sambesii
TTTTGTCAACAGTTGTAAAATCGCCATTTCTCAACACTTTTATGAAACTGGTCTGTTGTAAACTCAATTCTCAACAGTTGTAATCGCAACTGTTGAGAATTGAGAATTGAGAATTGAGTATTGTGTATTGCGAATTGAGAATTGCAATCACAACAGTTTTACGAAACTAACAATTGAGAATTGAGTGTTGAGAATTGAGAATTGAGGGTTTATTTCTCAATTCTCAATTCTCAATAGTTTTATGAAATTGGCCCCTGATGGGGCAATTCAAACCCCCGATATACCTTCTTGTTTTTCAACTTCTAATAATGATGCATCTCTGCCTCAATGCATTTTCAGAAGCTTTCTCCTTGCCAGTGGTTCGTCGTCCTTCTCCAACAGTCGGCAGCGTATTAACTTTCTTTTTCTTGAAGGCCACATTGGTCGCCAGCAAAGTTGCTCGAAATATCATGAAAACTAATGCCAATAAATTTGCGCCCAAAAATATACTACATAGCCCTCCCAAAGCGCCGATAAGTCGCTCCATCGTCGACCAAGGACTCGCCTGGGTAAACTGCGGATACTGCATCGAGTCAATTTGAAATTGAATTTGTGCTTGATCAGGACCAACAGGGGTGCCCCGAATTTTCTTAGCCGTGTAATGAATTTGTTCGCAGGAGCTGTTGCAACCGTCGGCGCAAATAGTGGCATTTATCAGGATCGCGGTTGAATTGCAGTTTATCACCTGACTCCAGTTGCACTCCTTATACGTGCTGTTTTCTTTTGATGATAAGCTCCCTAAAGAGCACTTGCATATTCCTTCAAGCGCATTTCTTCGACACCCTAGATGGCACTCTCTCCTGCTACTTTCTTCGCCACACCTTTCGGGCTGATTTAAAAGTGGAGCAGCTCGATGGACGGATGCTTTGCTTAGTACTGCGCTAAGATTTGAACTGAAATTCAGTAAAACTGATGACTCCAATAGGATATCTCGGCTTCCCTTTTCGTTAAATCCAGCAAAGGTGAAAGATACTGGCAGAGAGGCTTCCTCTGCAAGAGGATTTGAACTGAAGATTGAGCGATTGACTTTGAAGCGAATTTGTTCGTTTCTCTGGTTGAGAGAAATGTTCTTAGTTGGAAATTCATAGCAGATCTTGGACTGAAAAACTAATACGGTTCTAGGCTTCAGAAGTGACTCATTTGTAGTTTTTGTTTCATCGACACTTTCTTGAATATGGCTTGCCTCAATTTTATAGACCTTCAGCATTTCCTTGAGAAATTTCTGTTTCAGTTCGGTGTTCGAAATATTCAGCGCAAAGAATCTTCCGATAAGACTATCTTTCGCACCGAAAAGATCCGCACTTCTTATATCAGAACTGATTTTTGGCTTGTCTTGATTGGTATCGTAGAGAGAATCCCAAATATTATCTCCCAGATAGCAATCAAAATCTCGAAAATAGCTGTGCATGATTCGCAGTAGCGGTGCCGGCCAATTTTCATTTCGGAAAAGCGTTTCTTTTGTCATATTGTAGAAAAGTTTTTGTGCGTAATTCGAGTAGAAATTTCTGTCTTGCAATACAGATCCGTTCATCGCAAATTCGTCGAATTTCGTCAAAGAAAGGGGAACGCAGACCGTTGTTGATTGCAGGATGAGTGATTCATTTGTGCCAAGTTCAAGTTTCAAAGAGGGCGATGTGTTGTTATTTTGCCGGTAAAGTTGGATACATAATAATAGGCAAAGACAGCCGCAAGTAAAGTAAATTGCTGCCCAAAAGGAGGCCACAAGCAGTCTGTTCTTCGAAATCCGCATTGTATTCGTGTTCATACAGATCTTCGTCAGCAACTTTAGATAGCTCTCACGAATTTTCGAATGATTTGCGGTGCGTGTAAAATTAACATCTTTGTCTTCTTCGTTTTCTTTCATTTGACAGTATATGCCAAAAACCGAAGCGCAAAGTGTGAATATGAGCGAAATGAATGAAATATAGTTCAAATCCTCAAAAGTGCTCCATATACTGCCATTTGCTGTCAGAATTGCTTCTTTTGTCCACATAAATGTTTCTTGAAACACGGGATAGGAGAATGCTCCCACGCTGATCCGCATGCGCGTAAGATTTTTGGACTCGAATGATTCAGTGTGAGTTTCGCGAATAAACGACCATCGAACACAAGCATTTCTACAAGTTTGTCTGCAAGCTTTATCGTCTTTACCGTCGTAATACAGGCAGTTCTCGTAGCGTTCGTATGAGCACTCTTCTAGCGTATTCACTTTGCTGAGATTTTTCGGCCAAGAAGTTGCTGAGCAATTGCAAAGTTGTTCAATCAAGTTTATTCTACACTCAGCGATGCAGTCAGCCATATTTTGATATCCCGAGCAGCGATGCTGATTTTCGACATACTCAAGAGATTTATATTGAGCGCCAATATATAGGAAACTTTTGCAATTTTCTCCATACGCAAAGGAGAGTTCGGAATCCGACGAGTCATGATTATCGTAGTCAAAGTTGACTGTCAGCAAGTTTCGTTGTTTACTTATCGTGGAGGAATGTTGAAGTGAATAGCTGGGATCATTTGATTTAGGCAGACTGGACCTGTTTACAGTTATATCTATGTAATCGGTGACTTTAGTAAAGAGCGCACCGTCCAACCCAACTTCAAAGCAAACCATGTCGCGTTCGATACTCTTGGCCTGAACAAACATGGACGCCGGTCATTTGCTGGGAATTAATCTGGCCGAGAGACTTTTTGGCTAGCAAAGTAAGCATCCTATATTTCATTCAACGGTGACTTCTTTTGGCAAAACAGTTCATCGCGAAGCGGCGAAATTCTTATATATTAGTGCTAGTGTATGTTAAAAATATGTCTCCTTAGTACGCGATTCGCGTGACGGTCTCTTGGGAAAGCAATTGTGCACGGAGAAATGGTAGTTTCCGCTTTAATCCCTTGTCTAAGTTTCGTAAACTGTTAGAAAGCGTTCGAATATGATAAAAATATGTTGCATCTTGCAACCTAAAAACTGCTGAAAGTGCCGCATTTAGAAAAACTGTCGCTCCCTCGCTTTGATGATGTTTTTGATTTTTGTTGATTGCTACGCGCCTAATGCGTTATTAAAGTACTGTAACACGAATAGGGACCGACACAATGCACCGACCGATCGATTTTTTTCTCGTACGAGGTCAGTATGACTCACTTTCTGGATCGCGTTTTGACACGCTTCACGCGCATGCGTTGATTTTTATAGTATCATGTGCTTGCGCGTATGGCGTGTTATAAAGCAATCTGGAATGTGAGGCGTACCCTTTCCCTACCACTGAAGCGACATTGAGCAGATAAAAATTCGATCAATTATCTGACTCCCCAAGTTCTTCGAAGCGTTGTTACAGAGAAGTTCGGTCGGTAGGAGCATTCTGATATCAGCGTACCCCTCCCCACACCAATACTTTCCCTCCTAATATCCGTGTTTCGGGGAGAGTAATCCTATGTGACTGCGTCGATGTTTGTTTACCATCGGATTGACAAGTAAATTAACTTTTTCTGTTGCAGTTTGGAAAGAAATCTCCAGTGAGTGAAGTTTGACAAATTCGTTAATAAATTTCTGCCGAATCATCTGATTGGTGATATTCAAAGCCTTTATGGTAGGAATGAGATAGGCGCGAGCTGCTTTCGCCGCTTCATAATCAGTACTATATATCGCTGTTGATAAATACTTGTTAAAGAAGCCGTATTCCAAGTCGACACCATTTTTTTCAGTTTCCCTCTCTGCCGCTTCCATTCCGTAAAGGTACATATAGCTGACGTAGGTCATAACTATCGGCCAAGCTGCATAATTTGAACTCAGATAGACGTCATGTACACAAATGCGAGAGAAACAGGGAATAACTACTGTTCTTCGTTTGCGCTGTGGAGCTGAGACTAAGTTGAGGATAAAAGCCGTCATAGCATCTGTGACGTTATAATATGACATCTTCCTATATAAATTATTCCTACTTTTAGAGTAACGCATGCAATAGTACGTATTTACCTTGGCAGTTTAAACATGACCTCAGAGAAAAGCGGCCTTGCAAACGCTTAGGTTTTTTCGGCAGGTTTTGATTCTTCTATCGTCGACATACCCCTTCGCAAAACTTAGACCGTTACTCATCGACACATTAAGTGTATAGATTGTGAAATATTTAAGAGAAGTAATCATAATCAGACTACTAAGAGAATTTACTGGTGCTTGATGATGATTCTTTTTCCGTTTACAATGGCCGGATAACACGATTTGTACCTCGTTTTATCTTTGTTTACTGAGTAATTTAAAATGTTCTCAAAGCTATCTAAACTACACAAGGCAAAAAAGGGTTGAAGCATAAATACTCTAACTGAACAAAAATCGTGTTTTTGCGTTAAAAACACTTTTTAATATGTCACTAACTAACCAGTTCTGGATGTACCAATATAGACTATTTTATAGAACATAGGCAATTGTTACAGGTTGAAAGCGTTTGTTTCAGTATCCCCCTTTCATATCAATACTTACTATTTGACGGTGTATTGGCAAAAAGCGTCTCTCTGTCAGTTTCATTCAAGTATTCCTTCAAATTTTCAGCATAAATGGTCGGCAGCGACCAGAATTGTGTGAAAGAATCAAATTTTCCCCAATCTTGCAGGTTTTCAGGAGCAAATGTCAAGCAAATTGTAGCCGGCGGCAATCTCAACGTCGTATTGAAAAGGTGTCTGACGCTCGTAAAGCTTGAATTGCCCTTGTAACTTTCATGGAGCACACCAGTGACTCTAAACGCCAATCGAACCTCAATTATATATGCTATGAAGCTGGTGGCTGCAAGTATTGTCAAAGAGCACAAAGATGTCGATCCACGGTACTTGATAGCTTTCGCATAACTGAGAAGAGTAGTGAAAGTTGAATGAAGAGGTTTCGTTCTCTTATTCTCCCTTTCTGTCAATTTTTCACCTTTTCCTCGCGTTTTTTTCTGATTGGGTTCAAATTTATGAAGGATCAACGCGATCTTTTTGCCCGCCAACTGAAGAAGATATATTAAATTCAGGCTCACAAACAAGCATAGAACACCGCAAATGGCTGAAATGAATTCTTCCACACTCCAAGCATACGTTTCTTCGAGAATAACATATTTCAAGTTGCGAAATACGATTTCCACATTAACCTGCAAGATAGACATTTATAATCGACCGCAGTACTTTCAAGCCTCAGCAGGCCTGTTTCATAAAATTATTGCGAAGCTGCAGAATTGCAAGCGTGGCAACTGGTTATTATTCGGTTACGTCTAGTTGTTTACGGTTTTCTGACCAATGACCACGCTTGCTATTCTGCCGTTCCTCACTTACAAAGGTTCCATGAAATTGACTTCAGGTTATTACTTAAGCGCCCTCACATATCAAAGCGGAACCAGTGTGAGCGATTTTATATCTGCTACTGTTTGTGTTACGAAATTAGCAAAATTGCGTGCGCGCGTAAACTGGTCTGTCCGCAGCACGAAAGCTGCGTTATAAAGGCATTGCGTTACGAAAACACTCATATGACCGTCCTTTAATTACTAGTTACCTTGTAGTTTCCAAATTCAGGGTTTGTTCGGAGGTTGTGTTCATCAAGAAAATATTGCCACTGTTTACATGAATCAACGCAAGATTTCGTGCAGTCATTGTCTTCATCACCAGTGAAATTTGCCAAGCAGCGACTATATTGGTCTAATGAGCATTCAGGCTTTTTTTTCTGTGTGGTCGCTTTCGATAAATAGAGCGTGCTCGAAGAGCAGCCGCATATCTCCTCGATGATGTCATTACGGCATTCCGCTTGGCAGTTTGCCAGAGATTTTTCTTTCGAGCATCGTTGATTATCGGGCAAAACGTTAAGCATGTTCACGCTTGTGAGTGTTACAATACGGTAGTCGCCACCAAAAGGAACGGCAATGATTGGATGCTCTGTAAAATTTTTATTAAACGCAAATTGCTGTGGAAATAGCTCCTGGCATCTAGCAGTAAAATTATGTCAAGACGCGCTTCTTCCGCATGCCTCGTCCAAATACCTCACTATTTGCAAGGCCTTTGCAGAACGGAAAACAGAAAAACGCAAAAACGGGGCACAGAATATGTGCTTTCATGAATTTTTATTGGAGATCAAGCTACAGTTTTGCCCCCTCCTACCGCTACCAAATTAAGATTAATAACACAAACGATTCGTTTGCTGTTGTCGTCCAGCGATATAGATTGTGACTGGCCGATCAAAATTCTCTTGTCGATTGGGTAGAAATTCTCTGTCCACTTGAACTAGCAGACTTGTCATGTCGTTATTAACAGAGTCCAGCGCGACTTCCATGCAAGCTTGACTCTTTTCAACATATGAAAAAGAATGAGGTGCCAAAAATACACTTTTTGTAGACATACTGTTTGTCTGAAATATACTCAAAAATGCGCTACTCTACAGTGAACCGCATGTAATAACAATTCATTTAAACTGCTTCGGTTTATGCTGCTTACTTCAGTAAACAACATTACGAGATGTTAACTAAATTAATGCCCAATGCTGCGCTTCTTTTATATATGATTAAAACTTATTCAGTATTTGGTGCCCAACTTCCGATGAGAATTAATCCAGGACGATTACTGATATGGTGATCTGATTAAATATAGAATGAAGGTGCGGTTGGAATGACGTCCTCAAATTAAATGTGATCTTGTTCCGTGGGGTCTAGTGTGACAATCCCATATTACACCTCTAATTCAGGTCGACTATTTCATCCAGGGGCCGTATTCAGTAACGCGCCCGAGTGCTCGCAGCGTGCACACCCACTGTGTTTAAAGATAAACAGGAGTGCACGCCGCGAACACTCCAGCGCGTTACTGAATACGGCCCGAGCTCTACGTTCCGAGTGTCTAATTATTCCACTGCCCACCAACAAGATCCATATTGATTTCCGAAACCCAAAGAAATGCGTGTCATAAATGTTCCTGTTCATCAAAATTAGACACATATGATCAAAGACAAAGTGAATTTACCTGAGCAATTTCCAAAGTGTAAACCATGAAAAGCTGTTCGCTAAACTTTTCTCGAAACTCGTTCAACGACACATTCCATTCGACCATTTTTTGTACCAAAACTTGGGTTAAGGCAGCCCATTCATCATTTGCGTGATTATCCGTACTATCGGCGTCATTACAGAAAGGATTTTGGGCACCCTGGCGCAGTTCTTCAATCTCTTGAAAAACGGCTAGATATTTGTGTGCGATGTAAAGTACTCTAGGCGACCATGGTTCCCTTTTCTGATAGTTGAAGAAATATCTGGCTGAATATTCTCTGGGACCACCCAGGTATCTTTGTAGCTCATCCGTATAAACTGTTGTGTTGACATTTAGTGAATTAGTTCCGAAACCATATCCTCCATAGTTTGGTAGTGGCTGGATTTGTGGTACCGAGTTCGGTAAAAATGAGTTGCCATTTGGTTCACTATAACCTTGGGGACCATTTTCGTTCGCATTATGATTGAAGTTTTCTGGAAACATATTTGATGGCATTGTGTTACCGAATCCATATCCGTATTTCGGATTATTTGTGACAGTAGCTTCACTAGTTTTTTTTGCCATTCCATTCTCATATCCAAGTCCCTGTATATACTGATATGAAGTTTGACTCGAATTTTCATTTGCGATATTCGGCCGTAAAATATTTCCATTTCCATATCCTGAATAGTTCCAATTTATGGTTTCGTTGGTGTTTTCTGTAAATGTGTTTGTGGGCGATCCATATCCGTATCCAAAACCGTATCCATTATCATTGGTCGAGTAATTTGAATAGAAAGTTTGGCCGAATGTTTGTTGACCACCACCATTCAGCGATACTGAAGCGTTATTTCCTTCATATCCATAGCCGTACTCGCTGCCGTAATTATTTCCGCTACCATATCCGTATCCGTTTGCCGAGTAGTTTGTATTGAACACTGGATAGGCTATCGTAGGGACATCATATGGTGAGGGAACATATGCATTTCCAAATCCATTTCCATATTCAGTCTCCGGGTAGTATGGTGGGAGTTGATAATAGAACTCTCTTACGTCAAGTTCTTTTGCATCAAATGGTAAGCAAATTGTTGCATTTGGTATTTGCTCCGTCTGTAAAAATCAATTTTTCAAAATTAAAGGTGGAGGCATCATTCAAGGTCACTGGCGAACCCTGCATTGTTTTACTTTTGTCATTGATAAGAGACTGTCAACTCTAACTTGAATGTTCTCCGCTCTAAAACTTATTTCTGTCTCTGACATCAAGTCAGATTGTGTTACTTTCTGATTGTGATGAAGAACTAACACTGACCCTGTCTACTTAAATACAGTAATAAGAAAGGCGGAGAGTGGTACATTATTGGTATTGGAATATCTTTGTTGTGTTGCTTGCACACAATATATCGTATGTTTATTTCGGGAAGAGGGAAGGTAGACGGCCGTGTGGCTCGAGGCACGGTCTAGAGAAGCCACGGTTAAACCTAACATCAGCAACGAGGAGCTCGGCGTTAGCACAAAAACGGTTCCAGATGGATGACTCTAACTGATCATCAATCACTATCTAACTCGGCAACCATTTATCACTAGCTGGCGCTGTAACAATCTTTCTTCAACTTTTAGAGATATGCTCTGACTGACTACAAACGAAGGCGGAAGAAGGGGCGTCCAAGTATTTTTTGCAAGGGTGAGAGAGTATTTTTAACGTTATCACTACTGACCCCGTCCGCTGAGGCTATGAAGGGCCTAATAAAAAAATCCATCGCAGGTGCAAAGCTAAAACGGAGAGAAAGAAACTAGACAAAAGGGAATACCAATACAGCTACATGGAAATCCACGTTCATCCTTCACAGCTTGCTGAGCTGAAACTGGAAACTGGAGCTGTTTCTTCCTCCTTCAGCCACTTGCGCCTTCACCCTGACCCATGTCACCTCGAAATAATATTCCGAGGTATAATTCTAGCTAAGTGACTGGTGGTCATCGCGCTTTTGCACAAACCTCGTAGCGTCATGAAGTTCTAACAACCTTTTTCGAAATTCCGGACGCTACGATAGATATTCACAAAAACATGAAAATAAAAGAGAGTCAAAGAAGGATTTGAACCGCGCTAAAAGTCAGTGATCTCTTCCTCTAGAGGGTTGAAGCTACTTCTTACAATCTCACGTCTTGGAGGTAAATCCTCACTACATCCCCCCATCTTCTTTAAAGGAATGTTGCCCCAGAAAAGACGTGATTATAATCACGCAGCTCGCATGTATTCACCTTTGAAACGTGTTACAAATAAAGGCTCCGTACTTTTTTGGCGTAGACGTCCATCACGCTTGACACTGTTCTGATGAACTGATATTGGTGGTACAATTTGGTGCAAATGCCCACCGCAATGATGGTGCTGACAAGTATTGTAACGGCGCTCAGAGCATTTTCAAGGCTCACGCTCAGAACTTTTTTCCTTTTCTTTTTTTCAATTCGATGCTTCCTTAAGTCAACAAAGATACACGGAGCGGCCGCAGTTTCTTTCCTTGAGGGTTGTTTGACTGTTCCACCGCCACTTACTGTGACCTTTGGCACCAATTTCACACTAGTTCCATTTTTTCGCGCGAACATAGCTTCGTTTTAGTTTCTTCTAGCTCTGGAAATTCGACACAAGTTAAGTAATGCGACGACAGAAGATCTATTTGTTGGAGCGCAAACTTTTTCATTAAGATGGCTTCGCTGTCAATGGAAATGAGGTTGTGATTGAATCAACTGAATGCCAATATACAGAGAATCAATTAGTATTGTCGTCAATAATGGCTAATTGAAAAGTGAAATTTACATAAACCTGTTTACAGAGTCCCCGTTGAACAGTGCTTCATGCTATCGTTAATCGAGTGGCTATTCAAGCGATCAGAGAACAAGCGAAGTTGGGCGTTAGGGTTATTATGTGCGTATACGCCGTGGGAAAGCTTTGACTGGAGGCAATGGGAAAATTTTTTAACAGAGGCGAATTGTTTTAGGGATCACCAGGTGTGAGAAAATCTTATCAATATTTACCTCTAACTGACTAAGCAAATGTTCAGACGCCCAAATCAGCGTCTCTTTCTGGTCGTAATGCACAGTGAATGTGTTCTCTTTACAGCTCATCACTAAGTACAGCAACAAACTTTAGTCAGCAGAATATCTGAATATTCAAAACACAACCGCTGCTAATGCCGGGAAAATAGCAGAAGAGAAAGTTCGACAAAATTACATGATATGTTCTCACAAAATAATGCGCTATTCAACAACAAATTTGCGATCACAATACGTTTCACAATAATTAAGGACAGCCAAATCACTGATGCTTCGACACTTTTGCGCTGCACGTTGAATCGACCAAATATAAAAGGGGCTTAATTACAAAGCGTAGAAGCAATAGAAAACTCAATCCTATCCAGAGACCAAGCAGACCACCAAGAGCGGCAATGAACGATTCAAATGTCCAAACAAACTTTTCCGAGAAAATCTGATATTCGAACGTCCAAATGCTTATGTTGAGATGGGCTTCGGTTGCGTTGATAGAATTGCCCACTGTTTTCAGTTGTCTGAAACATATCGCTTATTGAATGCGCAAATTGAGTCATGTTCGCATCAGAGGGCTCTGTTTATATCTTCCACCTTTCGGTGGATGAAAATGATATTTTGCTTGATATTATTTCGTTTCTTATTTTATCAATGACATCAAAAGTATATTTAAAATGATGCAAATTGAAATATTGCAGAATATAATTCATGTTACAGTATTTCGATTTAGCTATCACCTACGGAAATTAATTTTTGACATTTGTCTCCTTTAAATAGTCCTTTCAACGAACTTTATAGTGACATTTCAGCGAAATGGAGTGTTTTCTGAACATCATTTCATTTTCCTTCTGACGATAAAGTTTTGGCTAATTGAACATCTTTAAAAATGAAGAAACTGAAGATCCTTAATCCAAAAGTCTTTCGAATACTAGTTCTATCGCTGAAAAAACTGACTACGAAAAGAAATGAATCTTAAGGTTAGAATTAAGAAAACGCCGTAGATACTGCGCAAAAAGCAGTGCAAAGTGCCCAGGCTGTTCGCAATCACATGATAAGCGATTGTTCGTTGACGAGTAATAACTAAGGTGGACGCAAAACGGCAAAAGGGACGAGCGCTAGAGCCAGATTTTAACCGCGACACTCAAAACCTCATTATATTTCCTTAAAATCTTTCAAGTCTTGCGCAACATAATTTGAAAGCCGCGAATAAAACTTTTGTTTTGACAGATTGACGCCAGGATTGCTTAACTAAAGCTTAAAACGTTAGGATGCTTTGATGAAAATTGAAAACTGTGAAGTAGACTATATCTATGCCTAGAGTACCGTATTAATAGGGCCTTTTGTGCACACATTTGCTATTTTGAAAATAAAATGTTCACGTACTTGTAGCGAGTGTGCTCACAAGCGCTGAGGCAGTTGTCGGAGCATTCATCCTTCACTTTGTCTTTAATGCTTGTGAATGCCGCTAAGCAGAGAGCGATTTCTTCAAATCCACATGTCTTGAGGCGATCGAGCGAGGTTGACGTATTCAAACCAAGAGCTCTGTTGCGTCCATTTGGTAGGGTGCAACTACAATTCGCCTCAAATGTTTTCAACTGACAATCCACCACACACGCTTCGTGCGAGATCTCCTCCGAACATTGTTGGATACCGTATGCTATTGGTAACGCTCGGTAAATCGCAGCTGTGCTAATGATTGAGGTCAAGTTGTCACCAAAATTAACCGATAAAGTCGAATCGAGCATGCTCGTCCTTGCGGCTTTGCTATCGGTGTAAAATCCCCTGCTAGCAAAATCAAGAGTTATTCGTTCTTCTTCAATTGAATTTTTTTCACTTGCATTTATATTTGAGAGCAGCATTGCTCTGCTTACTTTGATGCTTATATATCGATCTGCTGATTCAAATGCGCAGGAATCGAATAGCATTTGATGACAGATCGAAGTCAGTGAAATAAATACAGCTGGTTTGAGTTTAATGAAGCAATCGTGAACTGAATCCGGATCTTCGTGCCGAAAGAGCTGAAAATTAACTGGATACAAATTTAACAGCTCGCGACCAAATTTTAAAGTAAGTTCTTCAGCAGAAATATTTCCAGTTTGCAGGGCTGATTCCATCACTCTTAGAGCGTTCAACTTATCGCCATATTGAGAATCGTTCTGCAACTTTGAATTAAAACTATCAAATTCATTTAATATTGGCGATTCTCCAATACGTATGAGATACTCGTGAACAAGTTGTGTCATTAAGATTGACCAAGTTTCATTGCCAATAAAAGCATTCCTTGCGAAATGAGCCGTACTGAAGTATTCTTGTGCAAATTTTGTAAACGTCTGTTCATCTCGGATTTCGCTGATTGGACGGTCATCGAGATCATCTACTGACAGCGGTAGACAGAGCATGAATGATGTGAGATTAGTAGGAGAATTTAATTCAACTGCCAGATTTGAAGAAATTGGATTGTTGGCATACTGTTGACATAGTTCTATGCAGAGTTGCGCTGTCAGAATTGTGCCAACTAAATAAGCCACGCCCCAAACAAGTCGCTCGATGATAATTCTTATCATTTTAGATCGATTTTGCTTAAACTGCGTGTGAAATTTAACACACGCTGCTTTGAAATATTGCCGATACATATAAAAAATTGTTCCATTCGGTTTTGTAGGTTGATCTGTGTTTTCTGTGATGCTCTCCTTAATTGTTTGTTCTGTTTGTTGCTCAGACAGAGTCATATCTATGTTGTCTTCTCCAAGCTCTTCATCCTTCTCTTTCTCATATGACTTCGAGCCAAACACAAAAAACATTGCTGGAACCAGCAGAATATGAATGAACACTGTGAAATCCAGCCCCAACCAAGCTCCAAGCACCCCTCCAAACGCGGCCACAAAACTTTCAGTAGTCCAAACGAGCGTCTCCTCAAAAACCGGATAGTTAAATGCACCAATACTTATTCGTATTCGTGCAATGTTCTGCGATTCGGAGGCTTGAACCCATTTTTCACTCATATAACTCCGGCGTTCGCATGAATTCAAACAATGATTTCGGCAGACCATATCTTCATCCGGCGAGTAGAATAAATATTGTTGATATTTCATCATTGTACATTCTTCGATGGATTTTAAGACTAAGAATGGCCAAGATATTGCTGAACAGTTGCAAATTTTCTCAACCAACTCAATTCGACACTTTGCCTTGCAAACTTGAAATGTCTCATTGTTAGAGCATCGTTTTACTCCATGCAGCACTGGTAGAGCTTTGTAGAGAGCTGCTATTCCCAGAGAAATATCAACGCTTTGACCATATTGCACGCTCCACACTGAGTCAGTTGTATTTGAATTGTCAACATCCAGATCAATAACAATAGGGTTGTATTCAGCATCAAAAACAGAGGTTGCTACTCTCGACCGATCAACGAATATATTAATGCGATCTGCCCCGATATGCTTAAAAGTAACTGTGTCAAGTGGTAACTTATAGCATATACGATTTTCATCAATGCTGATTGTTTCTGTTATGTTAATTGACGATGATGCTTCGTAATTTTCATCAAAAGTCATAGTCAATGAAAACATCTTTGCGATTTCATTGCCTAGTTTATTTTGCAATTCTCTGAAGCTGACGTGCCACTCCTGAAGTTTTGGCACAAGTATTGAGGGAATCCCTAATGAAAACATAAATTGCGAATCATGGATTTTTTGATAGGAATTGATATTTCCCATATCATACTCTTTTTCTGCAGAGCTCAACGCCGTTTGGTACATGTAGATAACGAAGGTTAATTTGCTGTCCCATGACATATTTGCAGTCGTTGAATCAATTTGAAGAAATTCATTTTTGTTGGTTGTATTAAAATAATTTGATATATGGGGCTGATAATTGTTCAGAACGCTGTAATAGCCGAGATATCGTGAATTTAGAGGTAGACAGAATGTGGCAGTCTGCAAGACGGCAGTCTTGTTCCGCAAAAGCTGCAAAGTAGAGAAAGTCGGTTGTTCTTGATACTGCTGAATTAATTCAATTGCCATTTTTACTGTCAGCCAAATTCCAGCCAGGTAAACGATGACCAAAATGCATATTTGTATTATCCAGCTTGTAAACGTAGTGCAATTCATGTCTTCAAATTTTATCTTTTGCCATTCCATAATTCTGCTTAGTGTCTGATACTTTGTAATTAAATAGTGTTCATTTCTGGAAACAATTTCACTACGCTGTACTCTTGAAGTGCTGTCTGTTGGGCTTTTTGTTGCCATCTGAGAGCATTGCTTTAAACTTGAATCAGGATCTTTTCTTCTCGACTCATTTGATTCACTTTTTGTTATATCTTCTGTATCGCTTTCTTCTTCTTTTCTGCATGCTCGTCGACTGCCAACTTTTCCGGTTATAAGCTTAAGTGGAATCATTAATCCTTGAATCAGTACAACAAAATCCCAGTCGAGCCATAAGCTAAGTACACCGCCTATTGCCCCTACAAATAGCTGCGCGTTCCATATAAAAGTCTCTTCAGTTTCAACAACATCGAAACTGCCAATGCTCAATTGAAGTACTCTAGAAGCGACGATGAAATCTTTTGAGAACATAGTTTTCAAATTTCCATCTAAATCAACATGCCATTGCTCGCATGACTCGACGCATTTGGTTGAGCATGGGTCGTCTTCGGCGCCAATCAAGTGATCAAGGCAGTTTTCATATTGGCTGAACGTGCATTGGGAGTTCCGGGACTTTGTTACTTTTAAAATAGGTAATGGCAAAGTGCTTGTGGAGCAGTTGCACTTTTCCTGAATAAGAGTATCGCGACATTCTGCTAGGCAGTTTTCTCTTGTTCCTTCTTTCAAACAGCGAACTTTACCACCAACTATGGGGAGTCGACGGTAAAAGGATGCACCGATCACGGTATGTTTATAATAATTGTTAGTATCCATGAATGCTGATAATATAAGATTTGACGATGATATTGGGCTCAGTGGGTTTCTTCGTCCTAAAATTTACTGATATGTTACAAGTTGTTACATACCGTAAATCCTCGAATAATCGCCCTGGACGATTATATTTTCAGCTTTGACTTGAGAGAGGGGTGGGCGTTTATTCGAGAGGGGCAATTATGGAAGGATGGTTAGTTATTACTTCGGCCAATGTTGGAAAAAGGCGCTCGTTAGAGAGAGAACATTTGGTTTTTCAATCTTCACTTCAGCATATAATATCACTTATAAATAAGATTGTTCGTAATCAACAGTCGAATTTGAATGGGAGTTCAGTGGTGACCTACACTGCACAGGCGTTCAATGTTTTAATCATTTTAACGGGGGGAGGGGCGATATTTGGAGGGTGGGCGATTATTAGAGGAGTTATGGTATTTTGTGCCGTATCTTGGCAAACGCTTCATGATAAGGGACTCTGAGCTATAGGAATACTCTTGGGGGTAAAACGACCTGGGCTTGTTTCATAAGACAAGTGTGAAATTGACTGCTGTGTCCGTAGCTCTCCAAGAAATTAACTGAATATAAGGATAGAGGGACGTTCAGTCTCACCTCCCTCATTTTGACGTCATTTTTCTCAAAATAGCCTTGTGGCTTATATTATATTTAAAAAATTGGAAACACTATTATGCATGTCACCGGTGCCTTGAAAAGCTGCATTCACTTTCAACGAACACAAAACAGTGCGCATTAACCCTTTTTTCCTCTGAATTTCTGGGCCACGCTACAAACCCTATTCAAAGATCTTATATGTAATCATAATTTTCCTTTAATGCCTATTTTAAGCCTTCCTATGGCTTTTATTGGGCAACCGAAGGCGTTCCCGAAAGGCTAGCTCATACGTCCGCCTCTCCGACTACGTTTAAATGATAGATTGCATTTGTAGCGCGTCACACTTTCTGTTTTACTCAAGGGATATATACAACTTTTTTCTAATTCATAGCGCTCACTAGCAGTGTTGCAAATAGTACTTTTACTAAAATTGTTACTTAAGTAAACAATTGAGTAAAAGTACTTTTACTTTACTCAATTGCAAATCTTAAGAGTAACTTTTACTATAACTCAATCATTCTTAACTTAACGTAATCAAATAACTAAGTTACAAGCAGGGTTTTCACTTTAAAAAAAGCCGCATCAAAAAAGCTGTCCGCAGTGACGAGCAATAGTCAATCAAACCCTTATACTGACTTTTTGGACACCCTGTATTCTAACTTTTCTAAATTATCTTTACTTTAGTACTTTACTATTACTAACTCGATTAGATTTTTGAGCCTCTAACTTTACTATTACTAAATCAATTAACTTTTAGCCTCTAACTTTACTATTACTAACTCAATTGAAAAAGTCTTAACTTTTGCAACACTGCTCACTACCTTCTTGAGAGTACAATCAAAATCGGATATGTGCAAAAATTTTTTCTTGCCGCGAAATTTTTTACTATGTTTTATACATGATGTAAACCGGATAAGTGCACACCGCATAAGTGCACAAATCGGATAAATGCACATGTTTTGAGAGCTCCGTGTGCACCTTTTGTATTTAATCATGATCGGATTAGTGCACAAGGGCGTGACCCCACCCAAATGTCACTCAAAAATCTGCGCCTATGATGTATAGTGCATCGAAAAATATCTATGTCAATCAAGACGCCCTTCAACCTTGTTTATCTTGAAGCTCTCTTTAGTGACAACGAACGTTTTCTATACCATTTACAGAGTATCGAGGACACTTTCCATGTCAAAAATTACAATTTTTTATTCAGATTTATATGAAAAATGTCCTTTTTGATAAGGGGAACGTTCTCTTTGCTCTGTAAAGTGTCCCTATTAAGCAGAAATGCTATATAACTAATCAGATATACCTATTTAAAGTATTTGAGTTAAACTTGAGCCAAAATTAGTGCATTTAAACAAGATTCGGATAACTGTACGAATTTTTAGTGCATGGTCGATGTGCACTTCTCCGGTTTTGCCGATAATAGAGAACAAGTGATGATGAGAACAAATAAAAATATATTTGAAAGAAAAAAGCAAATGATACCTGTAAGTTCGAATGTCAGTGGCCGTAAACCTTCCTCTTCTCCAAGATATCTGTTGGGTAAATTCACTCTCGACGCTGAAATTTCAAAAAACTCCAAAGCAACTTTTTCTGTTTTATTTATAGGAAATGTGTAGCATACTTGATCGCGCCCGATATAGGAAATTGTACCATTGACTGCTGTAGTTTTAAGATTAGAACCATCTTCATCAAATGATTGCTTGGTAACCCAAAGATTATATATCGAAAGAAATTTTTGACTGAATTTATTTTGCAAAACACTAACGCTAACATTCCATTCAAGCATTTTGGGAACGAAAATTTTTAGCAGCGCGTCCCAATCGTCACCCGTTATGTTCTGTAGATCAAGAAAAGGATTCTGACTAGAATTCCTTGGATATTCTGCTTCGTATATCATGTAAAGGTATCTGTGGACGATGTAATTCAAGCGATTCGGCCAGTTTAAAGGATCATCCACCTTAAAGAAAAACTGCGCCTGTTTTTCACCAAAATAGTTCTTTATATCGTCGGAATAAGGCGTTAAATCGGTTTCATTTCCATCCATGAGCGATGTTGGCTGAGAAACTTGGTGAAGTGTTTCAGTTTCAGGTCCATAACCCTGGTTAGGCTTTCCAGTACCTTGTCCATAAAATCCTTGTAATTTGTCAGTCTTTTTTTCTGATGTGTATTGGAAATATTCTTGATCAAGTCTACTAGTTAACTGTTGGTCTAAGCCGTCTGTTGGACTTCTGACAGTTACTTTGCTGTCAGAGAGCTGTACCCCCACAGTGTCTTGATACTGCATAAGGGGTTTGATCGTCGTACGCGTTCCTTCTCCTATATAACCTTCTTTGCTTTCCGATACCTGTTCTTGTAAGGATTGTTGAGCAGCTTCTTTTTGTTCGTACACCAAATTTTCGTTGATGATTGGCCGTTCTGTATTTTGTCCACTCATTTCCGTCTTTGTTTCTGGTAAAGGGTCATCCGGATTACCGTTTTCATATCCAAACCCAGACTTTGGTTGTTGCGTACCTGATATAGTTATTTTCGCATTAGTTTGTGGTAAAAAGCCATTCTGGTTGTCGTATCCATATCCAGAGTTTGATTGTTGCGTACCTGGCGTACTTATTTTCGCATTTGTTTCCGGTAAAAAGCCATTCTGGTAGCCGTATCCGTATCCATTTCCAGAGTTCGATTGTGGAGCCGGCGAACCATCGCACTTGCCATATCCTGGACAGGGAATAGAATGCGGAGTTGTTGGGTGGATATTGGGTTTTTCATCCCATTCCTTTTCGTCGAACGGCAGGCATATTAGCGCATCGGGTAGAATCATTTCCTTTTTATACGAAACTGTTGAGATTGATGTTGTTGGGTCGTTGTAGTACTGCACGCACAATTCGATGCACATTTTCATGGTGAAAACTACACCAAGTGTGTAAATCAGTATCCAGATTGCCTTTTCAATGAGCCATAGCGGCGTTTTGAATTTTAACGCAGCGCGCAACTTCTGCAAATGGAGTTGCAAAAAACCTTCTTTGATGATTGGTTGGTGCAAATCGTTCACACTGTTGTCAGTTTCCATCTTAGATTTTGGTAACGCCATGATGAACTGATTGGGAGTGTTCTTCAAGTAAACTGATTGTACAGATATTGATAGACAATCACTTTACCTCACAGCTGCTGACTGTTCCAAATTAAAGATTTGCGGTTCAGAGCAGTTTCGCGACTATCAAACTACACAAAGACCATGCGCTCCTTTTCTTTTATCTCTTCACCTGTCACTTTAATTGGACATTCTTGAAAGCGAAATGAAGGAGCTTAATAGCATCTTCCAAGTCATGCGGAATATTGGCGAGCTCAGCTCACGTGCTTAAGAGTTATTTGAATAATTTAACATCGAGACTGACGCATCTGACGGTTCATATACCCGTAATAATTGTTTATCCCGTAGCTGCTTTCGATGCGCCAACATTTATTAAGCCATCCAGCTTATGAGACTTTCGAAAATTCAATAATGACTCTGCTGTTGTTAATATCCACGTAGAGTCACGTTCTCTCTTCAGAGACCATTAGATTAAGAGAGAAAGGAGGCAATTCAGCAGTAAGGGTAGTAGTCACGGAGGTAGGCTTAAAGGGGTTATATATTTGTGTGTAAAAGTATTTCTTCCTCTTAAACAAGTCCAAACGATCGCGACGCTGCGCCGTAAGGTCCTACGGCTCTCTGTCATCAAATGATCATAGAGCACAATTCGGTTAAGTTATCGGCGACTTCAACTGCTTTGAATCGAGCCTACGCTTCCTAATTACCCATTTCAGCCTTGGCCATGTACAAAGACACTAGGTTATGATGTAAAATTAGCCGATGTCATGAAAACACGAAACAAACTTTGAGATCATGAAGTAAAGATTAATTTCTCGACGAAAAAATAAATTTCGGTCCAGTAATTTTATTCAATGATTTCGAATAGTGATTCTAAAAAATCCGGCAATCTGGGAGTTGGCGATCGTAAACTCCATAACTTGGTCCACGAAGTGCCGTAAGTTACTACATATTGTTGTAATTTTGATATTGATTCTTTGTTTTATTAGTATTTTATTACTGGGTGAAAGCGTCATAAAAGAAGCTCTGGGGACAAGGCCGTAGCAACAAGTTAGGCTGCGCGCTTATCGTTATGAGATGCAGGTTACATTATGTATTTCCAGAAACAATTGTCACAACTTTCAAGTTTTTATTAGAAATCGACATATACGATAACAATAATTTTCTCTGTGACAACTATTCTTGGAAATGCTTTATTTAAGAAACTAAATCAATCAGTTAGCCTCGCCATTAGATCTGTTTTCCGTCATTAGTCCCTATATAGTATTCGCCAGCCTCCCGAATTTCTACCAAAAATATCACTTAATTCAACTGTCGCGAGACCTGCATTACTAACTCAGAAATAACGAGCGTGAGTACCACTATAATCGTGCGCTATCTTTACACACTCAACTGAGCATACTTGAACGCATGTCAGCAATTAAGTTTAAGAATAAGACTGAAAACTGCTTCCCTAGCTAATGACGAATGATTCCGTAGCCTCGTGATCAGTTTTGATTAGCGGTTAGCTCAAGCAGCGGCTAATTGTGATGTTTTGTCGTCTACATTAGATTCCGTTTCTGAGCGACGCTCACACTTCGCCGGATTTTAACCGCCTTGCTATAATGTTCGTTTGTTAAGAGTCGTATAGCGCCTTGATAGATCTATAGTGTACAGTTTTTCTAAATTTTCTAGTATTATTTGAGAAGTAGTATCGTAATATATTCAAATTGCTCCGCTGTGTCGCGTTCAGCGTTGTCTCTATTCAAAACAAAGCTTCTACTATTTTTCAGCTTGATTAATTACTTATCCAGAGCATTACACGCTAAATTAAAAACCTAGTCGTAAGTACTGAGTAGAAATCTTAATGAAAAAGTTACACTGTTATTTTATTCTCAAAACAATAATTTAAAAGTTCTGTTAAAACGTATATAACTTCAGTTTTAATATTTTCCAAAATATAATACTTGCAGCTATAAGGTAGATGTTATGGCTTAAAGTACCGGAATATCTCTAAACTTGCTCTATCGGTGCTTTTATTTGATAGTCTTTCCTATGACTAGCCCCCACAGCACATTTTTTGAATTATCAGTGTTTGTCTGATAACGAAAATAATCTTAATTTTGCGATATTTTCTCGATAAACTTTGTGAAGCGGTAGTATAGGTACATGTTGTTATAAGTATTAAAGATCAGAAGAATCAGAGCAAACGTATTTGTTTGAAAAAGACAGTCATGATTACGTTTAGAATCAGCCAGACGTCATGCTTACTGGATTAATTACCTCACTGGTTTTCGCTCTGAATTTCTTCGTGACGATCAAAGCTGATGGCAACGGAACAACGTGTCAAATAGAGCGTCTCAGCGAACAGCTCGGCACAAACAAGTATCTCCTCTACGGATTGACCGCCGACTGCCAGATCTTCTTCGCTACCAGCATACCTGACGGCATCGATCTAGGAAAGCAGTTTGGACCACAGCCAATTGTCTCTCACTTTCCCCGCAAAGTGGATTGCAGATCGGCGCGCTTGTATCCTATAAGAAATGCTAACAACAAGCCGAAATTACTACTTGTTTTCAAGGCAGGAACTCAAATTTATGCAAATATCTTTGATTTCAAAGCCCCGGAGAAGGACAAGTGGTTTAGTTTAATTACTGGCCCCGACAATGGTCCCGTCGTCACGCAATGTCCTGATGGAAAGGATTGTACATTTGCGAACTTTACAAGCTTGATCGACCAGCCAGCTCAAGCACAAGGTCATTCTGCTAGAATTGCTTAATGTATAAGTAAAGCATGCAAGCTTATAGTTAAAATGAGATTACTGGGACCTATTTCATAAAACTTTTGCAATTGCAGAGTTGCAGAATTGCGGAATTGCATAAGCTATGATTGGTCATTTTCCAGTTTTTTCCAGTTATTTCTGGTTTTTTGACCAATCGCCGCTTATGCAATTCCGCAATTCTGCAACTCTGCAATTGCAACAGTTTTATGAAATAGGCCCCTGGGCGGGACAAATTTTGATCCTGGGGGCAAGGTACTGAAGATGTTTTTGACTAAAATAGCAAAGAGGCGAAACCGAAAACCGGGACAATGCCCTTATGCCACATTATTTGTGCGTCAGGAGCATGTAAAATAGTTTGCTCCATTAATCAAGAAAGATTAAAAGCACAGAGATTGAGAAAGATGTCAGGATTAAGAGCGTATAGTTGACGCCGCAGGCTGTCCCATTAAGAGCTTCTTTAATTTTGAAAGACATGAAAAACGAACAGAATAATGAAAAAATAATCGTATATAATTCAGCATGGCCTCTTGTATACATCTAACAGTAATTTTTGAGCACCGATGCTCTTTAACAATCAATCAGTCAGTGACTTGTAAATTGCAGAAGATCAAATTCTTGCCTTCATCACTAAAACCGGCAATCAGTTCGCTCTTTTCTATCGGATATTAAATGGCCAAACTCAAAAAGACATGAATGTCTACGCAATGGCGGCTAACGACACTTTAACCCGCTCAGAGACAATCACAAACATTCTTTACAAGCCTGTGCAGGCTCTCATCATGGATCCTTATGCTAACAGTATCTACTTCTCTGACTACTACTTCATCTATCAATATCCACTGAGCCAGATGAGCAACTTTAATGAGCTCAGTAATTACGAGAGCAAAGCCAAAATGAGCGTACTTTATGATGGACATAGCTTCAACTATTATGTGGTGAACAACGTCCTTTTTCGCTTACAATTTGCATCTTTGAATCAGGCAAGTTGTGAACGTTGCTTGCTGTTTTTTTTATTAACAAACAGCTCCTGCGGAGTCTTGCTTTCCATGTCGATTAAACGGAACTGAGCGATACCCAACATGCTTGTTATTAAATAACTGATATTCTCGATAATACACCTCTCCCCACAACTATATTTACGAACCCCTTCTCTAGCATATTTTTGGAGTCAACATTATTCAGTCAGAGCCATAATCGAAAATATGCCCGGGACTATAATCAAGTAACCGCGGTAAATATCCAAACTATTACAATCTTTTCAATCTTAATTAAACAGCAATCAAATAAGCAAAAGTCTTGTCGCAATATGTCAAAAAGTAATGTTTCGTTTCAGGCTAACATTACGATCCAGACAATTCCCACCTTGCTGAATACCACTCAGTATGCATTGGCGGGAATACCATCAAATTGCATTGGACAACTTGTGCGACCGAACGAGCAGGATTACAACAGTGTGGAGAACTTTCAGATGTCAGCGTTGTTACAACAAGACTACGATGCAGTGATCGGCCCAGTACAGAATAGCAATAATATGGGAAATACTTCAACGCCGCCTCGGAATGGAGTCAGTGATTTGTATTCGTTCAAACTGCTGACCGCCTTTGCTTTAACAGTACTCTACCAAGTGTGAGAGCCAAACTGCTTTAAACTGTTAAAATCTCTACAGGTTACTCTCAGTTGACTTATTCATTATTTTGTCATTGCTGTGTATTTGTTGTTTGATGTCTTACTCTGCCGTTATCATCTCACACTATACTCCACAATGATATGAATAGAAAAAACTGCAGTCGAATGTAGATGAATCGAGCGGCTTTTAATCAGCGGTTACTCACCGACGCCTGGATTGAACAAAGCTACAGAACTTAAAAGCGAAAAAACTAAACTCACAGCTCCGCTAGACCTCAGATATTAGTTATTGTTGTCTATGGTACTTGTGTATTCCTCATATCTACACGGTCATCTCTGCTACAGTGAAGTCAATACAACCGGTTGAATCCAAAAATTCAAAATGGAAAAACATGCGTACCGTCGTCAGACAGAGCTTTCGCAATATATCTGCACTACCGTACTTTATTAAGCAATTTTACATAAAAGTATAAATATGGCGAAAATCGGTAAAGATAAATCTGAAGTACAGCCAACTGCTTTTATAACGTTGGTCAAGGGACCGATCAAACACCGACGTTATATAGACAGCGACGCTATAGAGGCAGTTGGCCCTGTACAAAGCATAGTACACGGAACCGGCCAAGGACCGACGTTATAAAGCCAACGAAATTATAGAGCCAGGCGTTATAAAAGCAGTTGACTGTATACAGATACAATTCTCCGTGGGTCGTCGGTTGGCGGCAGAGCGTAGAGCTTGAATGTTTGGTTGACTGGTAGATTAGCTTGAATTTGACTAGAAATTGCGCCCTACCTCTGCAGAATCACGATTCTTAATGGCGTAAGCACAGAATCAGATGTATAGAGCGCAGGCTAACATATCTGGCGCTTACCGTAACTCAGCATATGATATCGAAATTGGATATATGCGTCTAATCATGGACAAAAACACGTTGTTGGCTGCATGCCATACTCATTAGCAACTTTCAGAGCTACGCGTGGGCTATCGTCACCAATAATCGTGCAATTTTGCAGGCATATCGCCGATGTGCCTTGTAAAATATCGTATGCCAGAACAAAAATTCCATAAAATACGGTAATTTATTCCATACGTTCGTGCGCATCGTAAGTCACAGTGGCATATCGATAAATAAGATCTTTCATCATGTTGTACCGTTCTCGATTGTGAGGCGGGGTGAGATATTCTCTTTGGCGAGAGGAGAGCTGCTTGGGACTAGCGTGGTGCGAGCAGCGTATCCAGATGGGACGGAGCAATTCCGTACGGCGTCCGTTCAACTTCGCGACCTCCGTCTTCATCGTGGCAAAGAATCTGTCCCAAAAAGTGCCGTCAAGTCGAACGGTGAGAACGCCTCTGTCCCGAAGGTCCGTCAAAGCTGCGCTTTTAATTGCTACTAGCAAATATGCAAAGTTCACGTAATGTTCCGGCGCCGATTGACCTTTGATCGACTGCGGTTCGAACAGAATCGCCGGATTTGTCAGATACGGCTCGGCCGCCAGTTCTATATACCTGAAATATCACTGCTTAGCTAAAGACAAAATTTGCCTATCAGTAACAGGAACTCTTAGACTGAATAAGGCAAATTGCTTCGAAAGTCGCTAGCGCTCCTTTGTATCAGTTTACGCACGAAAAAGCCAAAACACGACTTTCGTTTCTGGCGAAAAACGGTGTTCAAGTACCGAAAAGCGAGCTCTTCTCTGCCAAAAACGGTGCCTGAGGAGATTTATAACTAAAGAACGAAATAATTTGAATATAAGTACAGTTTTCCGGTCGTAATATTACGCGAACGCGTTACAAATTCTAACACTCGTGGGGCAATTTAGCATCTGTAATATTTTACCATACAAAATAGAGCATTTTGCGCTAAGCAGGCGTCAGCCCACGTGTAAATACTCACGAGGAAGCTAAATTGCCTCACTGGTGTTAGGCGCTTGTATCGCCTACCCGTCGCCCCTATAGCCCGACTATTCAGTGTAAGATATTTTAAATGAAGAAATTTATTTTCCTCAGAGTAAGACATTTACAATTAACTCAGAGGTTGGGAAACGAATTAAAGCACGCTAATATGCAGTCATAAATGCGGATTCACCTGTTGACATCCTCGGGCAGTAGAGGAATCGCTTTCCATTTGTACGCGCGTACAGCAGCTAATGCGGCGGGCTGTCGAATATGATAATAGCTGTCGTCGCCGGAGAACACCAACTCGATCGAATTTCGCAGCCAGTCCCAGCTCACTCCACGTCTACGAGCATACGCTCGGAATACGCTCGCCTTCGTAATAATAGACTGGCTCTCGTTGTAAGATTTTTCTATATCAGCTACAAAGCGCAAGGTGCAGAATAGATCGCGTTGATTTGCGGGCAGTTCTTTCGTTCTTAGCAGAGCGAATATCTGCTCTTCAAAGTTAGCAATTGTCTGCGGCTCCAGTTGCTTGCTGATTGAATACTGATGGAGCAGTTGAAGCAGTCGTAGATTCAAGTAAATATCAGCGTTTCCAGCCAGCTCTACCGCGTGAGCGATCATTTTTGCAATGTCCTGTTTGGTCTGTTCATCTTCTTGAGCGCTCTGCACGAGAAGGAAAGTAATGCGCCAAAATATCTGAATAGGAAACGTCATCAGAATTGTCGATGAATTCCACTATAATAAGAACACTTTCTAAACATTAAAGAGAACGTTTTCCCCATTCAGATTATGATGGAATATGTCCTCATTCAAGTGGAAATGAAATATTATACAAAGGTAGGTGCGGAACAGGGATTGAGGGATATGAGCCACCCCAGATTGATTAGAAACATCAATCCCTCAAAATTTAGGAGTGAACATTTTAATTATACAATGCTTAAGAAAGAGGACAGCAATAACTGTAAGAATAGAAATATTGAGTGGTACTTAACTTGGTTGGTCGGCCGGATCACTTAATTCACTCTAATTTAATACTATCAATAATTTCTACCCTTGCAGCACATATTTCCTGTTCTTCTACGCAGACTTTTGAGTAACTAGGATAAACAAAATGTGTCTGTCATTTCTTTTTGCATAATACCCACGTCTAATTGAAATTTTCTATTATAAACTCACCGGAAAGAATTCATCAGACTGCAAGCTCTGATATCTGTCCAAAAACCAT
Source organism: Plectus sambesii (assembly GCA_002796945.1). Lineage (NCBI taxonomy): Eukaryota > Metazoa > Nematoda > Chromadorea > Plectida > Plectidae > Plectus > Plectus sambesii. Next base: position 26,149 of record NIUQ01000390.1, read on the forward strand.
CTCAACATTTTCCTACGAGCGTTGTTCGGTTCCAAAATTCGGTAAATTCTCTGATAGACCCGTAGGAAGGAGAGGAAATTGTAGTAATCAATCGGCTGAATGGAGTCGTTATTTTGTTCAATCCAGCTGATAGCACCATCCTTGATTTGAGCCATGACGGCTTCCTGATTTCTCGGGAAGTACTGGCCGGCGTGGGCGAGTGCAAAAAGATGCCTAAATAAATGGCACTTTATAGGGGAAACTTTTCGATCAGTAACGAGCGTCGAGACCAAATACCGTAGAACGCCAAATTTAATCTATCTTTAGCACGCAGTACGTCAAGGAAAGTCTCAGGAAAGACTGTTTTGCCGTTACTGAGTGAAAAATGTTCCCTATACTCGGTCTTCTATCTCAATTCGTCACTTTTGCATTCAAATAGAATAGCATTCGTTTATGGCGGTAAATGGGGGACCGGTCAAATTTTACCGTTGTAAGTGAATTAACGTAAAACCGCTATAAACGATTTCAGCTGTGTCCTCCTTAAAGAATTCAACTGCAGGTGGAAAATATTCCATTATGTACCAGAACTCATGCTAAATAGCGCAAATTTTTTTGAATAATTTAATTTTTTTCGTCCTTTCATATATATTACTTTCACTTTAAATTAAACACTTCAAAATCAAGGTGGACATTTTTCAACTCAAATTGATTACGTTTCACAGAAAATCAAAATAGGATATTTGAACATTAAAAATATTTTAAAGTGCTCTATATCATTGGGAAAGTTTCCGATATGGTTTTAAATGTGTTCACATGGATTGAAAAAGCGTCCAGTTAAAAGGAAATCGTAGAGAAACTATACCTTCGCCAGTCGTCGTTGGTGAAAGTGGGCAGACGACGCTTTGCGTCGATGATGCTGAAAGACTTCATGTCCATTCCCGTATTGCGAAGGTGATCGCGAAGAATGTAGAACGGTTTCTTCTGACCCGGAGGAAGAATTATTTTTTTCCCTTCTGTCATAGCATTTGAGCAAAAAGGCCTCCGGTTCATCGAGTGGCGAACAGCCCTTGACAGATGACGAGGAAGGGCGGCTCGCATTGTTTCTGGCTGAACGATAATCGTAAATTATAATCGGTTTTTAAGATAGTTTTGCAGGAATACCGCATATTTTTCGTTTAGCATTATCTTTGAGTGATAGCTTACTTGTCAATGTGTTAAATCGACCTTGACTTTGTTCATAAAACAACATCGCGAATACACGAATTATCCGGAAATTGTGTCACTAATTGCATACTAGTCATGAGAAGAGTGCGCGGTGGGACATTTCATATTGCAGTGGTGGATAAACAACATGCATCAATTTTGCCTCGCTTCAATACACAGCAAAAACAATGAGGAATATGCACAGAGCTAGCCGCCGCTCATTATTCCCACTACAGTAAAAGTAATAAGGCGTATCTGAGACAATATCTGGACTGGAAGAGGCGATGACGCCCTCCACGTATGTGATACCCTCCTATTTGCATCCTATGTAACCGCAGGAGATTAAATCGTTGCAAATTAAGAGAAGGGTATTTACCTTCACAATTCACCAACTGCAGATGCAATCAACAGGCACAGAACCGATAAGCAGCGAGTTTACGCATCTGTTTTTTCTTTTCTAAGAATTTAAAAGTAGAATATGAAAAAATATACAACAAAACGTGCAGCGCGAAGATTATCGAGAGAAAAATTACAGTAAGTTAGTCGGGCAAAGGTATTCCGCTTGAGATGACATTATGAAGAACCACGGATTGTGCGTTTCTTGCTTTTCTTCATAAGGCTCCAGATTCTGGCTGACTCCGTCCTGACTGTAGGATTGAGGCACCATACTTCGGGACAATCGAGAAGGAAGTTTCGAAGAGGGAAATTGCTTAAGGTCAATATTTCATATTTATCTATTTCCAAAATTTTGCCATCTCTGCGGTCAGTCCTCCGACCTATCCTCGTCTGATCCCACCCAGAACTTTCTTCTCGTACTCCGTTGCCAGACATGGCCGTTGAATGTGTAGGGAGTTAATTCCTATGGGGGTAGTGCACCTATAAGCTTCGAGTGACTTCGTGTGGGAGTGTATTTCTTTGATAACTGGTAAACGTGAGCGCTGATGAATAAACAATGATCACCTTTATTCAAAGAGGTCGCTAACATGATGAAAACTTGCGAGATATGAAAATAAAGAATTTTTCTGGGAATATTACCTCCAAGCGAACGATCATATCCCCAACAGCCGTTACCAGTGGTCATGTCTATGTATTGGTGTTAGATAATATTGCGAGATGTTTGAATTTGTGAGCATCCTCTGTGTGCTGCTCAAGTGCGCGGATCACAAAACTTGCGTCATCTACCAAGAAATCAACCCCGTCTTGCTGTTTGAGTTCAACTCAAGGTCAACTATAAAATTATTGACAAATATAACGCTGTTCAAGCGACAGGCAGTGCTGATTTTATAAGCTCTTGATAAGAATGTGCTTGCGAAGACGCTCAATCGTTTCCTTCCTTTTTACACGTGATAGACAATATACTGGTTGCGTGTATGAAGTAAACGCCAAAAAATTTATCCATCCATCATGCGATTCATCATAACTTTGGCTTTGTTAATCGTGATTAACCGTCAAGTTACAGGTTGGTGCGAACGTGCCTTTTTAATTTCAGCCTTCTCGAAATAATGCCGCTTTGTACGTCACTTTAACACAGTACATTATTATATCAGTTGTGTCGAGGTGATCTCGTGAGTTTGGCGCAACTTCCCTCCTCGAAAATGGCCGCTACTTTGACCTTCCTGTTTCAGGGACTGGTTGATAATTCATAACTAAGTAAGGGGTGGATGTATGCAGAATTTCAGCACTATAAGATTTCGAAGCGGCGAAATTTCTTAGCAGAGCTCGTATCGAATGTGGGGAAAGTCAGACACCACCTCCCTCCGCCACTTGACAGCGCCCACTTTCGTATCAACTTCTTAGATTTGTAAATTGCATGGATTCTTACTCAAGAAAAGTTTTTCAACTTGGTTTAGGTTGCTGTCAACCGGTGTTTCAGGTGCCATCTTTGCGACCGCAACTGAAGCTGTTTATGGCTTTGCTTAAGCTTAAGTATCTTTGTCATTTCTAGACGGAGCTCGATGGTGCATGTCCGGAGCAGGACAGTCCTATCGCGAGAAACTATGTGGCACAGGTGGCGATCACAACGTCGATTGTCATGTTTTCCAATGTGAAGGAGGCCGATGTAAGTTCATAGCCTTGTAATCATATCCTTCCCTCTATACTGTGACTAATGTTCAAATTTTCGCTGAAATCATGCGAACAACGAGAAGCGGACACATACTCTTTCGATGCCGAAATTTTAGTACTAAAAGGCATATTATTATTTAACTCACTTTATAAACTCTATAAAAAAATATGAAATTACAAAACTCATAAACTGTTAAGAACAAGCCTCTGAGGGCGATAATTATCTCCTTTTAAGCGACGATTGCGATTACGTAATAACTTTATTTGAAGCCCCATTCGTCTTGCGCACATGCGGGGGTGCAACAGGAAGAGGCGGCGGATGCGCGGCTGGAATAGCGACTTGTAACCGCGCCGGCGGTACCGGCAGTTGCTCCACGTGCAATACCGATAACTGCAACACAAGCCCACGCTCAGGCATCCCAACAGGCAATGGGGGAAATAACAATGGAGGACACAACTACAACAACAACGCTAATGGTCATAACGGTGGCGGACACAACAATCGTAATGGTGGCAACGGTCGTCCCCATGAGGGAGACGATCGCGGTCGAGACGGTGACAGAACTAACGGAGGCAATAGTAACAACCGCGGCTCTTTCATCTCGAAACTGATTAATATGATCGTCAAAGGATCCAACAAGTGATTTAGTTAACAACATGTACCAGTTAGGAATGCGGCGTGAGTTTCGATGTTTACTGCATGACAGAAAAATTTGTACCGACTGACTACTGTAATCATTTTATTTCATCTTATTGTCGATTACACGCTTGTACAAAGGAAGAGTTTGTGTTATCACGCCTGAAATACAATCAAATATCTGTGAAATCATCGTTGTTTTGAAGAAAAGAAAGTCGAAAGAAGCGTGTATACATCTGCAACATTGTTTTGCCATAATCGTATCAAGGGGCTTAATTACAGAGTCGTCGTGCCCATACGATCAGTTATCCCATGCCTGATTTTCGTCGACTTCCTCCGCGACGGGTGCGTAGATGTCCCTATAATCAGCGATAAGAAGTTGTATAAAGTTTAAATAGTCTGACTATTCTGCACATAATTTTCAATATCATTTCGTATTCATTTGACAGGATCACTAAACCGTTAGGCCTGCATTCAGTCGCATATTTATTAGCATTTATCAAGCTGTTGTGCATTTTGTGAAATAACTTTAACAAGAGCTGAGCTGCGCTAAGCCTAATTACAGTATCGAACGAGAGAAACTCGCGGATTATGAAACGCAAAACTGAAAAAAGTAATAATGTATTCTTGTTAGTCGTAATAGAAACTTTGCGCACTCCTCTAAAATAATCAAAGACCTATTTTACTCAATGCCTTACTTGTGATGTTGGCGAACACAGCATTTGACGAAGAAGAAGCCGCACTTCTTCGGGTGCTTGATACACTTCCTATGCTTCTTGAAGAATGAGATGAAGAAGTTTCGGCACTGGACGAAGGGACACTTGCCCTTGCGGACCTGAAGAACATTGCGTTTCATTATCTTGCACTCTCGTTATTCTTGAATGATTTCGACTATTATCTCGTTTTATTGACTCCCTTTTGGAGTCAATTATATAATTGAATGCGCGCGAGCTTCTCACCTGAAGCAGGCAGAATGAAATTTGACTCTGTGAGATGCATGTCCAATCGTAATCACTGCACGGTCAAAGTAAGATGGCTCTACTGTTAATGTTTTCTTGAATTGCTTAAGGAGCAAAATTTCTCTGCAGATTTAATTGCCATAGAGATTTGATACTTGATATACTGAGAGACAATGAAAGTATTAAAGGCGCGCAATTATCCTCTGTCTTCATGTTCAGATTATGCTTCTCTCAGTTAAAGCGTCAAAAAGCTCTCCGTTGACAGCAGCATGTATAGCAAAGCACTCGTTCTCTTGTCTCATTCATCCAAACATGGTAACAAATTAGATGCAAATTAGAATTAGATCAATGTTATTGTTTGCAGTTTTATGTTGTCGGTGGCAATCTACAGACAATTAATCGCGCCTCCCGTCAACACAAACGTCTAGGAAAGATTGTGATTCTCGGGAAAGGTTCTTATCGTTTTCATTAAAAACACATTTAGGGGTAAAAAAGAGTTGTTCTACGCTGGCGGGCCTGTTTCTGATGAGTTGTTGAGAGTGTAAAGGGTTTGTTGAAAATTAGGAGATCAGGGACGACATCACTACGACAATATAAAGATACTGTACCTTTTTGCCGGCAACTGCGCCGAGTTTGCAGCACACTTTGCACTTGTGATGAGGTTTGGGTCTGGGTTTCGGCTTCCCATTGGAGCTGATCACATCTTGCAGGCTTTCGCGCTCGCAGATTTCTTCGTCGACGTCATCGGGCAAAGCTTCCACGCCTGATTCAGGAAAGAGTTCGTCCTGAATGCATTTTCTATTATCTCAGAAGGTATTAGCCATGATCAAAGTGAGGCAGTCCAAGGTCTTTTCATACTTACAACCCATTGTAATGCATAATTAGTTTTCATTTATATACTGACAGTTAACTATACTCAGAGCCCCTGCCTTTTTGATGTACATCGCGGTAGAAACTGATACAATCTATAAAAGCTATTCAGTTAATTCGCTATTGTGTAAACGCTATTGATATTTATGCTAAACATAAATACGTCTTGAAGTTGATGCCTAAAACCCATACTCACAAGCAAAAGTCTATTTTATAAATATAGTAGGCTCACTTCATTTCCACATTGCGGCGCTGCTTCAGTCACTGCCATGTTAGTGCTGTCGGGGAAACTCAACCATTCTGAATCGACATCAGTAACTTCCTCACTCTCATCAATCTCCACCGTCAGAGGGTTGACGTATGCTGAAAATTTTAAAGCTTTTTATTGCAATCACATTGGAAAAAAGAGGCTAAAAGAGGCGTTTGAATATTTTGTTGCTTTTAATCTAGGATTAACTCTATTTCGGATAGGAAAATAGGCATTTTCATTGCATATATTTAGGTGACAGTGACGTGAACTATGAATCATGACGTAAACGATATTTAGGGAAACGTTCGCTGCAGTTGCGGTGCATTGCATTTTTTAGGGAATTGATAGCAGTATCCACTTAATTAATTTTTTCTAAATCAATATAAAAGACAAAAACGTCGATGCGATTGGTACAGAGCCCTATTTTGCAAAGTTATTGCAATTACAGTAGTAAAAAGTGCTATCATTATTCCGATTTTATATGCGTGGGAAAAGTTAGGGGCTGCACCATGGAACTAGCCAAATGGTGCACTTCCTACACTTGCAATTACAACAGTCATAACTGCAACAGTTTTATGCAAACGTCTTCAGTCTTCTATGAAAGCTGCCAAAGGATATTCCGCTGAGACTGATTTGATTTTAATACATAAGGAAATACTTTTTTCACTATTACAAATTACTCTAAGTTAATTGAGCATTATAAAAGTTTGTTATGTTTCGACATCGCGGATAAACAGAAAGATAGTACACTATGAAATAAGTTTTCAGCTTTCAGATTTTTTGGCTATTTGTTTATAAGGCGTTTCTTTGCTGCAGAACAAGTGGAAACATTTGAAATATATATCATTTGAAGAGAGCAAGTTTACCACAGTACTCCTGCAATGATTAAAATGCACACAGATGCGCCAGTTCAAGTTTAATACGCGACAGTGTATCTTTACTGAGCGATAAGTTAGTTCACAATCTGAGCGACATTTGAACAGAACGTTTATTCATTGCCAAGTGCAACTGCAACGTACCCAACAGTAGCAGAAGGGTGAGAACGCGTAGCAGCATTTTGTTTTGAGTCCAAGTGCAACGTGTTCGATTCTAAGTAAAGATGGAAAGACTTCCAAATGATAGCACTGATATTCGACGCCGACGAACGCTCTTATAAGACAACAATATTGACCAAGTTGGACCTGCAATCTGGCATTTAGTAAACAGCGTGTGTGATAAGGTGGCGTCGACTGGCTTTGTCACGCTTTAAGCACGCCATAACGTGATCTTCGATGCGGTTATGGTCAGCAGGATGGCGCAGCTTATTCTGATCTACGATACGAAGAGAGCGCATTCCATAGTCCCGTAATGCCGCCCTGTTTTGGTCGACGTGATTGACTTGTGTCGTTCCTTAACCATTCTCTTATCTGCTCATATATGCAAATATACCATATAAATTTTCACTAAAATTGAACACTTTTGGCCACAACGGGATCATTTCACTTAAAGCCGAATATTTTTTCAAAAATGCAACAGTGATCAATTTACAGGGATAAAGATGTATCTTATATAAATTAACTTTACTCAGTAACTGTTGCAATGTGTTCATTATCTTAAGCAAACACTGAAATGTTTTAAATGAACACAAAGCTCTTCTTCTAAAAACAATTCATGTTTGCTTGCTTTTCAAGTTTGTCTCCTCGATAATATAAAATAACGAGAACCTATTGCTCACATTTTGTGCAGCTCTCTCGATACTTAAAATTCGATTTTCGTACTTTCCAGCATTTTAATAATCGGTAGTGAAATGTAAATGAAGACTGCGGAGTAAAAAGTTGGAAGTGTAATGCAGCGTGTTGAAGTAGTCCTGATGATACCATCAGAAAATATTCTTTTTCATGTTTAGCTCTTGTGTTCAACAATAACTTTTACCATGTGTTGTCTGTTTTGCACTGTTCTTTTTTAAATTTTATGAAAGGATTTAAAACTGTCACAAATCCAAACTACAAAATATTCGAATGACATTGTTCATAAATCATAGAAACCGACTAACTAATGCACGTACAATATTCAAATTATTGTCAAATAAATTTCTAAGAAAAAATATATGAAAGAAGTCAAAGTTTTCAGATACTGTGATCTGTGGACCCCGAAAGACAACAGCAACACGCAAAATTCATCGGGCAACAGTAACATTGGCAGACTCAACGAGAATTTACAATTTTTGGTAATTATCATTCAAATAATCGCTCAATCGTACTTCAAATGCAAATACATAAGTAAGCAACCCTCAAATACGCCCAATCAAATCAATCCACAGGATTGAGGAAAAGAATGCGGCATTGGAACAGTTTGAATGATAAGCGAGGTTTCATATTACCGAGGTGATTTTTCTCGATGAAGGACTGCAAAAAACCAGAACAGTATATTAGGAAAGATAAACGATGCACAAAGGAAGAAGAAAAGACAGGTGTCGTGTTGTCTCAGGGCTCTCTGAACGATATTACAGCTTAGGAGAAAATCGAGCTTCCTTCGGTGTCATCCATTATACCGTGGTGACGCGAGGACGACTTTTCCTTCATATAGTCGTCTCTTAGGAAGCCTTCTGAAAGAATATATATATATTACAGCTTGTTTTAAAGAGCTAGGAAGTCGGGTAGTCGAACTTAGTGCAGTTTTGATTCAACTTTATTGTTATTCGCTTTTCTATAATTGTGTTGTGTGTTCCAAAAAATTTCTCTCAACTTTTTGTTAGACTCGAATTGCAATACATATAACTGTCTAATGCCTAAGCCCAGTTGCTAGGCGGAAAAAGGCTAGGACGAGTCATTGCACACTGCATCAGTATTTTTACCGTGTCCTAAATTTGGATAACCTCATTCTAAACAGGTGTGGACGGTTACGGTATTAATGATTTCATTGGAAAGTCATTTGAATACGAAATGCTAAATTGCAGACAGTATGCCGGCAATTCATTAGCTTGTTAATTGAGAACCAATTACCATCAGCTTAACAAAAGCGCAGGAGTCAACGTCAAGAATTACTAGTCGATATATTTTGTACCTGAGTGGTGAAGAATTCGATTCTGATGCTGCATTATGGTGTCCAGCGTGCTGGGCTGAAACGCAATTGCCAATTAAGCGCGCACAAAATATTTCCATATACTGCAGGGTAGAGCAGAAAGCACAAGAGTACTATCCAGAAATTGTCGAATTTTTCATAAGACAGAGGAACAATGATAGCGCTAGCACGCACGTCCGTCACGAATGATACTACTTTTTACGATCCCATTTTCTCGTTGGCAGATCATTTGATTATTTGATTGCTTACCTGTTCAAAGTCAGATGGCGAGCCCAGTGAGTCACGGCGCGCTCCGCTGGATCCTCCTTCCTCCATGGTCATATCTTTCATGTATTGAGCTCTTTCGAATCCGTCTGCAATAGGGAGTTATTATGAAGCAGCACTTCATCAAAAGGCGTCGGGTGCACGGGAAATTTGACCATTTGACCATTAATTGACCATGAAATTTAACATTAGTATAATTGTCATTACAATAGCTAGAATGCTACATGATATATGCCCCAGGAAACTGATTTAGCCGATGCCAACGAGTACTATGATGGCCCATTTGTAACATATTCTTGTAGCATACCCGAATTGTGTAGATATCGATTTGCATGGTCCATGACCTCATCGAGCGTCACGAATCGACCGGACGATGCCTCATTGACGGCTTGGCGCGGTACGGACATCGAGTCGTGTCCTGCTGCCGCATTCGAGTCTAAAATTTTTTATATAGAGTCATATGCTCTGCTTGCAAATCACATACCCTTCATGTCGAGCGCACTTCTGTGCCACATAGCATGGTTGACCTGAAAAAATTACACAGTAGGTTCAGAGTGAAATATTCACGAGCTTAATTCAGTATGTAGGAAAGGAGCTGGAGATGGGACATAAGGGATTAGGAGCAGCAGGAATAGCCATCGATTGGTGCCTGAGGGGAAGAAATGGGCATCTCAGAGGATATTTTCTTTCAAAAATCTTCTGTTTTATTTTGCCGTGCATTCTGTTTTATTCAGTACTTATCTAGAAAGGGTAACCGCTTCGTCTCGACAGTTTTTTCCTACTTATTCGGACTCGGAGGATGAAAGCTACATAGCGGGGAGGTTGGTACCCGTCGCATCCTCATACTCTACTTAGCACTGTTCAAAATAGTTCAACATCAGTCTTACGCTGTGGCATAAAGAGAGGAATTTGAATAATCTACTTGGAACACTTATATATTAAGCCACTACTCGGTTGTCATATGGACATCGCAATTATACGGTGTGAAAACTTGACTCACTTGCTGCGGATGCGCATCCATTGTATTTTCTGTCTTCGTCGTTGAACGGTGATTATGATCAGAACTCAAAGCGCTGGACGCTATTTGCTCGGCGAGCACACGCATTTACCGGCACGGGGTTAGACGACAGGGGTCTGAGACATCGATTCGCGATCGCTGTTTATAACAGCGTCTGCGGCTGGCACAGAGCCAGTAGCGACAGGCACGAGTAGCGAAAACAACTCGTGGTCGGCAGTGTTTGGTTGGGTGGTGGCGACCGCAGAAAGTGCCAGAAGATAGTCGAGCTCGGCCCAGACGCGCCCGGGAAGCGCTAATTTTATCGCAAATAACACTTGACCAACGCTGCCAAACGGCTTCTGATGCCTGAAATAACAAAAACAAATGTGAACACTTACACGTGAAGAGCGGTTTAAAGTTTACAGATATGCTGTTTACTGCTAACTAACACAAAAGAAAGAAGCAGGCCATGACGGCAGTGGTGCTAAGTTAGGCTGCAAAGCTCTTGTTTATAACCCGCATTCGAGTGTTTTAGTAGCCTGAAAAACAGTAAGCAATCGTCAATCAACCAATGGCGCTTCCACAGCCCTCATAGCGCATCATATTTGCTCGATCTTTATTAACTTGCACTCTGTTTGTTGCCAAAGTAGGCTACCTATTGCTGCAATCCAATTAGTCATAATTGACACAGATTGCTTCTGTCCGCTTTGCAGCATAAAAACACATCTGCACACCAATAGCGTTTATCACACAAGCTTATGATGCTCTGCTTTGCAGCGGTTCAAGGTTACATTATCGGAACGCAGTGAGATTTAACGTCAACAAGGTTTACTTCCTCGTGCGTTTAGTCAAATTTGTTATGCTTCTTATTTACAGAACTTAAATGACTAACACTGAAGTCAATCATTTTTCGCCCATTTCAATTTTGAGTGGCATAGTCACAGGACGACTTCGTTTTTGATGTTGTCTGTCGAGTAGAACAGCCAGGAGTTCTATAGGGAAATAATTTTTCGAAACGATGAAGCGCTGTCAGTAGCTTTATCCCTCTCACTCCATGTAATCCAATGCCTGCAAAAAGCGTTTCCGCATGCGAATATTCGTGAATTTAAAAATCTACTTGCAATGTGAATATTAGTATTTGAAAGTATTCTGCTACTATTCAGGACAGGAATGTTGATGTGGCGCTCCCAATGTTCCCATCAAGTCGAGAGCACATGTCAGTTTTTCATTATTCAATGTGTTTATCGAAAAACCCGATGTCACGATGGAAACATAACATGTCTGGGGTTGCTGTTTATGGCAAGATGCAGTCTTTATTTTCAACTGCACAGATTGTCTTGGCAGCGAGAGAAAGGGAGTGTGTGCGTTTTTGTTAACAAATCATTGATTCCAGCAACTATTTATGCAATCACTTTACAGTAAAATGACAACGACTTTCATTCACATGACATGGAGAGCGCTACAACATCACGGAGTTGATAGGGTAATCAGCCATATTAGGCTAATATCGCAGCGAATAAAAGTCGAAACGAATGCAACTACAATACTGTAGCATTCACAAAAATATACATGGCATCAAAATTCACCACTGTTGGCTGTCCCTTTACAGTTGCGAGCCAACTCGTCGAGCTTTTCACTTCATGTAGTCTTCCGACTGGAAGCCATCTGAAAATTTGATTCGGGACTTTAATTAATATCAACGGTCAACAATCTGATTACAATCCAGCTCATAGAGATAAGCTGAATGTCATGGAGTGATTGTCGTAGAATGACAATAATACGGTATCTGTGGTAATGCACAAGACGCTTTATCATTTTCATTCGTTCGATGCTCCACCTCGTAATTATCATTTAGAACGTAGGGTAAAAGATTACGATGCTTAAAACTCTCGATTTTAAGTCAGGCTATAAGGCTAAGTGTTGAAGAGAGCAATAATTATAGATTCCACCTATACGTTGGTTATAATAGGAGGGAGGATGACTGACGCTTCAAACACTCACCTTCATTATGAAGTACTCTGTTTTGATGCAACATGACTTCATCGAGGCTCACACAGTTTCTGTCTGGCATGTCCATAGCGTGGGCAATACGCTCAAATCCGTCTGCAATTACATTCTTCTGTATTAGCAATTTTTCAATACAGGCTATTGGTCGAAGTTAGGACAGTGAATGGCGAATCAATTAATTCGATTTTACTTATTATCTTCCAATTATGTCTAATACATTACGCTAATACAGTAATATTCATTTTATAACCACATTATTCAATTATAAAAGTATCAGGTTCTCGAGATGTGACGATCCTCTACATGAAGCCAAAGTTTTACCTGCGAGTGCGTTGTGCGCTTTACTTGGGAGATGAACCACATCGTCCAGAGTTACTCGGTGCGAAGCAGGCATGTCCGTTTCGTAGTCACGCGAATTAAAGCCTTCTGAAGACCAATACTATCGTTTTTGAAAAATTTTAATGCCAGCTTAAATAATTAAGGCTTCTAAGCTGCTGCGACCAAAATAAATGGCAATAGAGCATGCCAACTTTCGTGAAAAGTAAAAACGGATTGTGAATATTGATAAAACCATTACGACTATACGCTCCGATCGATAATTATTACTTTTAGCACGCACATTCATTAATCATCATCGGCCTCAGACTTCAATTTTGAACAATACAAGCGCGCAAGCCTTTTGTCTTTTGTTTCTTGATTTGCTTACATGAAATTTCCCTATGACGAATCATCAAATTAATGCGAACAGAATGTTTTACGCGTAGCATAGTGTCCCTATACTGGCAGGGAAAGTGGGCGTATCGTCGCATATTATTGTATCATATCGTTATTTATCAAGTTGCAGCCTACCTGAGATGGCGCTGTGCAGGGAGCGATTCTGACGGTCACGAATGTCGTCAATCGTTGTCATCGTCCTCGACTTGCCAGCCAACTCGCGCATTTGTTCCTTAGTAGAAGCAATCTGCAAATCAAACAGCGCATATATTGGATACGAAGTAAAAATACTAACATTTATAGAGTTCAATTTTATTTTTGATGGCAGTATCTGATTGGATATTATCGGTATATTCCTTCTCTTGTGAGCGTGATTGGCCATAATACAATAACTACATGAAAGCTTTGTTTTTTTATTAGATTTCACTAAAGTGATGCAAACAACGAAAGCACATTTGTGAAACGGTATGACATTCTCAGAATTTTAAAAATTTTGCAATCCGGTACTGCCCGTTAAATTTGCACGTTGTTTTGATTGCAGTCCCAAGCTAATATGGCTAAGGCGATAGAGGGGTAAGAATGGAGTGTGAATTCTTTGTCCCCTTTCTACCTAAGACATATTGTGGGTCTGGAAGTGTGGAATAAGCCAATCAATTGCATCTGACACCGTCCAAGGGGGAATAAAACTGCAGAGAGAAAAAGATTGGAAGTTCACTACTTTATGACTCTATGACTCAAATAAGTCTAGTTCGAAATTCATTCATACGGGCAACTATTTATTATAAATAGCTTACTTCGGAATCCATTATCGCTTGAATTCGTAGGTATTGCAGAAAATTCTCTCCGTAGAAGGTTCGAGGAAGTTGCTGTAGAGCTTATTTCTGTCAGAGATATCGGGTCACGATGTTTTCGGTTGCGTTGCCAGCACATTTATATCTTTTCGAACGCTGCCAATGTTGAAAACATCAACAACATGTGCGTCACGTGTCTCGGTGCTCGATCGATGCAGGTCAGCGCGACCAACGCACTTTTTTTCTTATGACGTGCGCTCAGGCTTAGGTGCGACCAGAATAGCACGTCTTGCGATGAACACAATCGGTGCGAAATTTGAGTGTGCTTACTTGCAACAAACATCTATGCTTTTTACGTTTTCAGCCCGAATAGCTTTCTCAAAATAAAGAGATGACACTTGCTTTCTTTATTAAATGAAAGTAAGAAAATGTGAAGCAAACCAACACCTGCATTGCGATGAAGGAATTTCGACGAAAAACTTCTATTCTTTGTATGCAGTCCTGTTACTAACAAAGATCTTGAAACGCAATAAAAATCCATGTTCGAGCCTGAACGCGCGACACATAACTCCTGTACATGGCTGTAACATTACATGAACACAATAATCGAATGTGTTATTCGTAACTGCAACATGAGCTGTGTGTCTACTACTGCAAGCAAAGCAGAATGATAGACATGTTCAATGCATGCTCTTTATTCACCATTTATCAGCAGTCAAGGTTGTCAATGGTATTTCAAAGACACTATTTTATGAACACTTTCAGTAACGATATTGTTCTTTTAGGCCAGCTCTAATATGTTTGCAGATTTAGCACTTCTTCCGAAAGTACGTCTTTATCCAAATCTGAACACTGCGTGCGTCAGCGAATTTACACGGTTATTCTGCTTGACTAGGCTTAGGCATCTCGTCCAGATTCCCGATCATAGCTATCATATTGTCGAGCGCCATCCTTTGAGAACGTTTTCCCTCAATCTCTGAAAATGAACTTGGAATGTTAAAATATCTGCGAGACAATATCCGCGCGAAAGTTTGACTGTATCAAAATTCATATGTCTTCTTTCGGCGGTGAACGAGGAAATCACAAAATATTTCACAATTACGAGACAGATGAAGCATTTACTACAGATGCGAGAACAGCGAAATTTAAGTACCGGCGTCAGTATCTCCACCAATATGAGTTTTAGTATATCAAGCTTCTATTGGTACAAACATTTTTACACCAACGCATCTGTAAATTTCTGGCTACATAGATAAGAATTATTACAGCTGACTTACTTTTATAAGAAAAATTGAATAGTTGATTTAATAAGTATGAATGAGATATATGAGCTCCCCATTTCAGTGCATAGCACTTTACAAAAAAGATTAAGTTTACCGGACAGTAAATTTGCAATATTTTCGATCTCTCTGTGGAGGGTTTTCAACGCTGATTTCTTAGCGGTCTAGGGGCGCCGCTGTGTACTACCATGTGTTTATCGGTTTTTACTTTGATATTTCAGCGTGTTTCAGGCAATCACGAAGTAACACGTAAAATAATTTATAGTGGCATAACAAACCTTTCACAGCCAACAATCTCGACATCATGCGCGATGGACCTGAGGAGCTGAGCCAACCGCGCCAGGCCGTAGGGTGGCGCCACGCGGCGGCAGGATGTTTCCATTGCTTAACTGCTGTTGAGTCGACGATTATGGTCAATGACAGCAGCACGCACACCACCGTAGTTAGTGAAAGAAAAGTCATGGCTAAAACGGCAAAATGCACTCCTGAGCGGCAAATAGTCAAGGCTTTCGTTTGGTGCTCCGCAACTCCACAGCCAGTGAGCATATTATAAAATGAATTTGCTGAACACAAATTCAGCTCTCAAGCTTTTTCATATACAGTTGAACGTTAAATGTAATTTTTGTTCTTATTTTTTAAGAAATGATTATAACAATTTAATAATATTCAGCCTGCCCACAAAAGGATCAGGGTGCCTAAAGCCTTACCATATTTCGTCTATTTCTGGCCGACAGATAAAATTATGCAGGCTCTCGGACTATTTTTGTTAGCGCCTCGAAAGTATGCAATTCGGAGCCTATTTCACTTGAGCTCAACCACCTACATTTGAGATTATCTTAATAAATCTTGCGCTATAGCCACATCTGGCGCCCTATCATTGCTACAGACGCAACCTGCTGGCCTTTAGTAGATGATTTAGGCATATAACAAGTTTTACAAGAATTTTTTCTCATTTTGCAACATATTTACATTCACGCCAACATGAAAAGTTCATTTGTTACTTTACTCGAAGCTATGCGCCGGTCAAATCTCGATTTGTATTTATAATCGTCGTGCGTTTATTAACCCATTTAGCCCAGCATGAAGGAACAATTAACTCGCAGTATTCATGTGAATGTGGGCGTATTTTGTTCAAAGTTTTATTATATATTTCGACTTTTAAAGCTCAATTATTGCGTGGTGAAGAAAGAAAGTGGCCTGTAGCTTCCGGTGTCACTGGGCGCTATTGTCTCGGTCTGGATCGGCTTACGTAGTTACATAGTCAACAGTATAAGGGAAATCAATATCTTAAGCTTTGTATGTCTGTTCGGTGTTTAATCAGTTAGAATCCTCCCTTATGGTTTCGAATAAAGAGCACTGCTATATTTCTGAACACTTTTGTCTAAAACTGGTGCCTGCATATGGATAGCTAATTTCATCAAGATAGAGCTTGAGATTACTTCTTGTGACAAATGCAAATGCATGAACATTGATGCACTGCGGTGAAAGTGAAAAAATTAGTATTTACTGGAGATCGCAAGAAAATTTCATTCTGGAATTCCTGTGTCCTATTTCACCGATTCTATTCAAAATTTGTGAGATTGGCGTGTATTTGTAGGAGTGTTTGAGCAAAAGAATTTATCAAAAGTCGATGAATTGCTATAATCGTTCATAAAGGGCAATATTGAGCTAATTCACCTGTTTAGTCTCGAACTGAACGTTCAAATTTAATCGTTTTGATCATGTGAAGCTAAGCGTTCGAAGCTGAGAAAACAGTAAGAGCATTCAAGTTTTTTGATTTGCTCAGCGCGTTACCGTCGCAAGCAGAAGCATTATAACAGTATTTTATGATCAGCGCGAACTGACTTTTCCAATTTTATTATTGATACTATATTGAAACGGAAAATTCAGAAATTTGAAATTAGTTTTTGTCCTTATTCGTTTACACACATGACGATCGACAGCTGAAAGATACGGAATTTGCAGGAAATGACTCAAAATTATCTTGATTGAAGCAGATTCTGTAGAATAATTTAGTAATAATACTGTCCCATGACTATCCTATATTGTCGTTAAAGTGTGATAAACAGGACGAAGATTAGCAATGATTGACTCTTAAAGACGGAAGAGCTCATGTGATTTCCGTAGCCAACCACTCATCAATAAATAAACCCAATGATAACGAATTGCCCAGCGCAACCAAAGTGTGAGACTGTCAGACAGCCACACAACGGTTGTGTTATTCTGCCCGCCTATTATATTCATGCGTTCAATAATGGTGACAAGTTTGATTTTTGCGCTGCTTTCTCTACCAGCTCTTGTCAGTTCTGATAATAGTAACCTGATCGACTTCATCAATCAACAGTACACTGGACTACAGAGCATCAGGGTAAGAACTAGACAAAATTAATGAATCGGTTCCCGTTTCCTGAAAGAGAAGTTTGTGACAACCGAGAGATGCTTTTTTATGTATGGGTCTTCACAATAAAGGGTTTCGCCATTGAAACATCGTTCTGGGAGTTAAAATTCTCTTTATAGACTATGTTTAAAACTGTTGGATGTTTTAGGTGAATGGAACTCTAAGATGTGGCAGTGTGCCCGCAGCGAATGTGCTCGTCAAACTCGTCGACGTTGATTTTGGTCAGTATTAAAAATGATATCAACTAAGACAATTACCGCTTTGCAATTAAGTTATGGAACACGCTTGTTCGGCGCGTCGTTGTTTTCAGCGCAGTTAGCGTTAAACGAACGTGTGTAAATGAGCAGTCAAAATTTGAAAACTCGACATATAATTTCTGGCTTTTACGATTCCGACCAATTCCAATTTGAATATCATTAAGAATTTTTTGGAATTCACGTGTTGCTCACTCTCTGCGCATTTCACTGTCATGTATTCTGGTTCTTTAATCTTCCAGCCATTTTATTACCAAATTTTATCATGAAAACTTTAGCATTTGACCCAGATGACGAAATGGATGCTTGCTACACCGATGAAAATGGGAAGTTTGAGGTGAGCGGTTCGTCTCAAGAAGTTACGACGATCGATCCTCACCTGAAAATATATCACGATTGCAACGATGCCGTGAATGTAAGATCTTTTACTTTATATAGTTCACTCCAGAGTTCAATTTGACTAAGCTGCGTTCGTCGAAATCTTAGAAAAGCTGGCTGGGTCTCAAACCTTTAATACGATGTCATATGTGGCTGAAATATGATTTATTCAACGAACTTGTCTTAGATTTCAGTTATTGCGCATTAGTGAAACAGGGCCCAAAGATAAAGCAATTAAAAATGTCATTCCACAAGGACATATGCGAATGCGATAGGTTGAATGCTAAATTAAACAATCAACGTAATGCTATAGCAACACCGCGACTTTTTTTCGTATTCACGCGTTCCTTACAACCGTAATAAGATTTTGAACAACAACCATGTGGCTCTGAAATTTTACTAAGTTTCTCTGAATATTGTTTGCTTTTAGTCATATACAGCCGTCTCCGGACATTTATTAATACCGGAAGTAATCTGATAGTAGCAGTAACGATTGCCGTATGCACTCTTACACGCAGTGTTCATTAGTCTTTGAAATCACTTGCTCAAGAGCGATGTTTTGCATTCTATTTTCACTTAAATTTCGACATTTTTCAAATCAGATAGTGCGCTTTCCAGTTCAAGGAGGATGTTCTCCAAATGGAAAGGACATTTTCTACATTGGTTTGACATTAATAATGACATTCTGATCTTAAAAATGTTCTATTTGAACTGAAAAGTGTCCCTTTTCAAGTGGAAATAGTATGTTTAAATATTGCTTCAATAATTATCTCTCATTTATTTAGCCTTGCCAGCGGCGATGGAAGTTTGAGCTGCCGAATAAGTACATCACAAGCGGAAGATTTCCAAAGAAAACGCTCGACATTGGCGTTTGGAATCTCGAGGCGAAAATGCCTGATGAAGAACACGATTGTCTACACTGATCTTTAGTTCATTCAGAGATAGACAGGATGGCGAACGGCCAAATCACATCTCTATTTACTATTCAAATGTATGACAAAAATATGTGTTTTTTATATTTGTTCGGCGTTGCAGACCGTTTGCAATAACTTCACGCCGTTTATTCCGACTTCCACGTCTGCACCCTGTTGATAAAAATGTAAAATTCTTATTGCGTTTGATGAATAAATTAGGAGTAATGGCATTTATCCTGATTGATGTACATAGTATAAATAGGCAATGCTCCATTTCATACAATTTGATAAACAAGAAAGACGCGAAGTCAAGGCCTTATGTATCAGAACTGCTATCACGAACACTGTTGAAATTATAATTGTGGAAAGTGGGATACTTCTTGAAGCTAATGCCACAACATATCAGTCACCGCATTTTCCTCAATTATAACTACAATAGTGCTCTGAAACAAGCTCATATATACCATTTTCACTTTATTAACGACATTTTGTAAATAAAAAAGGACATTTCCGTATCGATTTGACTACAAAAGCGTCCTTTTTGATTTGGATAACGTCCTTTTTGAATTAAAATTAAAATTTGAATTAAAAGTGTCCTTATTTAAGTGCAAATGGTATATCTGCATGTTGGGTGTTGTTCTGGTTAAAAAACGAGTTCGCCCATTATGAACAGATTAGGCATGTGCTTAGTCAGTCGGGCGAAGCGAACATTCGATAGCTGATCAGTGTGAGCACAGTCTGCACAATATTTCGTTAATGCGCCATGTGAGTATACAGAAGCGTCATGACGCAATCCAAATGGATATTTCTTTGTATCATTCTTTCCTTGTCGTCTGGAGTGCCGCTGCGACATGTTTGTTTTGAACTTTTGAACTAAAATGTTCAGAATTCGTAACGTTTATATTGTAGACAAACAATAGCACCACCGCTTCAAGTGTAGCTGTTCCTCAATCTAGTATAACGACTGAAGATGTGTCAACCCCTTACCATCATAGCCCCGCACTTGACGCTGAATCTTCAACACAGACCGACTCTTGGGCCGCTTGGCCACCTGAAGATCTAATTACTCAACCATTAAGTGAGGCACCTTGGATGCAAGAAACTACAAGGCCAGGTGATATTAGAGAATCCAGTACAGAGTATCCCCGGACATACCCTAAAACAAGCACCATCAGCAGCAACTGGGATAATAACTCTGTTGAGGAAGAAATTCAGGACGTTATTCAATGCACTGTGGAATGCGGCCAGTATTGGTGGGAGAAAGGAAAGGAGTTTTTCTTTGGAAGTGACGAAGACAGTGCCTTGCTTAGTTGCGACTGTAATAGCTTTCCATTCAAATCGAATCAGAATAGTAAGAAGAAGTAGAAGCTGTGATAATTACATAACTTTTTCAAAGAGAAGTATACAACACCGCGTGGCCAGTTAGTCAAAGGTTCCGAAAGGGATGTGATACAATCGGCGTCTATTTTTCCTCACCTGGTCTGCCAATACTAAACATTAGATCGTACCAAAAAAGTAATTATGATGAAACTAAATCTGGATACGATAGCATGTAAACAAAAACTCTTGTTTCGAAATATTTGGCATTTTGATTTCCATCGGTTTGCGAAATACAGTTGTATTCTTCATTTACCCATTTGTTCACTTATGTCATCATACATAATACTGTTACATATGAATGCTTCCAGAATATCAACAGCTTACTTACATTCATCGCACACAAATGCTACGCATTGCACATTGATATTCACATTGCTACTTATTGATTCACTGTGGAAACATGTCTCGGAATTTTTGTACAACTTCAGAACCGCTTTGGAGCCGCTTATCTCTCTCGATTTGAAGTAATTCAGTCAGCAGCATTTTCATCGAGTCGCTGGCACTGGGAATCAAATCGTTTGGATCGTAGCTCAGTGTTCTGCCTTCGACAGAAGCGCGAACATCGTCTTCGCTCAAGCGAGAATAAGGTGGCTTACAAGTGAGCATCTCGACGATTGTGCAACCGGCGCTCCTAAAAAGTAGGGCGGTTTCGCTGAAGCTGAGCTGCTGAGATCTGAGATCAGTTGGCAATGTCTCAATATACAGCCACATGTGGCTTGGTACTAAGCATGAAGACTATGAGAAATTACCAACTGAACCTATTTGAGACCTCGGACAACAAGTAATAAGGGTTACACTGTTTTTTACATTTATTCAAAGGAGCCATTATGAGAAAGCTTACCATATGTCGGCTGACTGATCGAACTCTTCAAAGGTTAGGATTTCGGGCGCCGTCCAGTGCGCTGACACTCCGATGCGTGCATCAAAAGCGTCAAAGTATGCTATGCGACCGTTGCTCACTTTTCGAATGGCACAACCAAAATCGCATATCTTCACGTTGTCGTGATTAAAGTCGAGTAGCAGATTCTCGCCTAAAGGAGGAACATGTATATCTGCGACGATCGCTAAAAGCGGTTCTCTCTTTTGCTCAAGTGAGCACAAGGTATATTGTTGTTATCAACGTAAGACAGGACTGCGTAACGGGAAGTTAATTTTGTAATAAATTGATGTGATTTTGAGCCAGATTACTGTTTGCGGTTAAATACAATAGTTTAGCAATGGAAATGTATCGTAAATTGTTTCATGGCAGCACATAAATTTATAGATAAATGTGTTGCTATAAAAAAGTAAAAATGACAATGAGCTGCTATGATGCAGACTTCAGGAACAAAGAGCTTTCAATCGGAAAAGGCATTACATTTAATGTCAATGTGTACGATGTCTTTGGAATGGATATACTCCAATCCTTGAGCGACTTGAATGCTGCATTTGACTACCGATTCTTCTGTCAACGGACCGCGCTGCTTCAAGTTTTGCAGCAAAGAGGAGCCCGACATGTATTCCAAGAAAATCACAATCAAGTCTTGATTGATTGCTGCGCCATGGTAACTGACAATGTGCGGATGATTGAGATCTTTGAGGATGTCGATTTCATTTTTGGCCACATCTTTGTGCTGCAATTTGTTGTTGAATTTAGAAAATTTATATGACAGCTCTGATTTTATATATTATTTTCACTTCAAACTGGGAATTATTCAAATTGGGTACATTTTAAATCTAATTTAAATGGTGGGGTGAGAGGGACAAGCTAGAGGTGTCCTACAACGCAATGCGCAAAAATCTTATTCATCTCCTGTAATAATGCAAATTTCGTCCCAAAGTGCCTGGTTCATAAAAGTGTTAGCAATTGAGAACTGCGAAATAGATTCTTAATTATGCATCGTCATCATTGCATTAATCATATGCGATGATATTGATCCTAAGATGTAATAGGGATTCAGCTTCTCAGCTCTCAACACTCGATAGTTTCGCAAAAGGAGACTCAGCAGATCGAATTTCGGACGATAAATGACTTCAAATTACAATTTTAACAAGTAATCTTCGACTTCAGTACCTGATTGCACTTAGATGTTTAAAAGGAAAGCAAGTTCATATCCCACCAAAGGGCTCTCAGATGTATCAGAACAGAACGGCTGGGGAGCATTGAGTAAGAACAGAATACTGGTAATGGTTGATAATGATGGTTATTTGGGATTTAGTCAAATATTACCATGAAATTGCGAGTATTGATTTCCTTTGATACGAAAAATCGCTTATGCTTCGTGTCGTGACACTTGTGCACCGTACCAAAGGATCCTCGACCGATTTCTTCCAGTTTCTCCATATATTCTGGCATCCACTAAAATTAAACAGATTGCAAAAAATTGAACTTGCCAACATGTGGCGGAGGCAATCTTTTCAAGGAAAAGAAACCTTACAGTTCATAATTTACATTTGTCAGTGGGCTTGTTTATGAGAATATGGGAGCACGTTTGACATTTTTCCTTTGGTGATCAATATATATCATTTTCACTTTAATGTGGACATTTAGTTGAGTAAGTATTACAGAACAGTGTCCTTATTAACGTGGAAATGATGTACTTGAATTATTTTGACTAAGTAATCTTACCGAACACTATTTCGATTATACAATTTATGGCGCAGAGAACGCGACTTCAATTTGGCTATGTTTACCTCAATATTACTCTGCGTGTCCAACGCCATTTTGACAATTCGCGGCTGATCGAATATGTACAGATCATGAAAGTTGCTCGATGGAGGAGTCGATCGGAAACCATTTAAACTTGATCGTCGTCCGTTGTTTGAAGGAATAGCCATCGGGTTACGCGGCGAGAGAAAGTTGGAATTATCTGCTTCTTCAAATTCGGAATGCAAAAGATCGTCCAACTTAGGCAGGTACTTTTGCTCAGCATGTTGGATCACCATTTTTGACAAACGCGATGGAGCAACCGTAATTCTGAAAACCAGCCATTTTCATGCTGCAGCTTACGAGCACAACCGCTTTTGAGAGCCGAAATCGATCCCTACGCTTGCGACGACCACGCGCGTAGCTAGATCTCTAATATTATTCCTTTGTCACTCTGCAGAGAGTGGTCCCCAGAGGAGTCTGTGATTGATACGAGCTCGTTGCGCATCGATCGTATAATCCAGTATTGATGAGTATGGCATTAATCCATATTTGCCAAAAACCAGTACCCAACTGAGAATGCGCAATTTCACTGCTGAACGAAGTGAGCAAATTTTGAATGTATCATTTTTACTTCAGATGGACATTTTTCAATCAATATGATATTTTCAAAGTTCAATATGGAAACGTCCCGTTTCAGTTGGAAATTATCCTTATTAGAGTGTATATGATTAAGAATAGGTATATGCAGGAAAGTTATCATTTCTCGGAAGCCGTTAGGTAACTTGCGAGATTTGCATAGTAGGTAACGTCCTTAAAAAGAGTAATTTGTCAATTATTCTCGCAAGTTTGGAAGCGGTACCTTCTGAAGTTGCCAGTTATTGCATCGGCTTCGATGTTAAAATACTCGCCATCAGTTTTAAGCAGCGAACTTAAGAGAATGGAAAGGGAGCGGAGCACACACTTTCGCGTCCATCATCACGCTAAAGTGAATGCAAGACCTATATCTAACACGAATTTCTGCTGAATCAACATTTTAAAACAACTATTAGTGCGCAACGCCCTGCTTGTAATACTATGTTGCAAAGAAAATGGGCCAAAAACGGGAGGCGACTTTGCTGCAGCTCTGAATATATTCAAAGAGTACAAAAATCGTTAAGAACGAGTTTCTGTCTGGGGTTAACGGCTGTCGTAAACGCGCTGGTAGCCAAAATATTCCTGTTAAATGATCAAAGATCGAACAGGCATATGAAACAAGTGTAATTGATCACGCACGTTCCTGTACTGTATATCGGAGCAATCACCTTTCAAAAAGAAACGCGTCATCAGTTGCGTAGGTCGAAGAACGTTCTCGCCGCGCGCCCTCAGCGTGATAACTCGCAAAACAATGTATGGCGGAGAAACCAATAAAAAGTGTTGATTCGAAAATAGCAATGATGAAGAGCTATCTGATAGAATGACCTCTAATTTTAATTAATAAGCTGGCGCCAGTTAAACTGAATATTGTACCTCGATTTATTGGAAAATATGCATTTGCTGAAATGATATGCGAGAAGGAACGCAGCGCAAACGTCGAGGCGTTTATCTTCTTCTGATCTAAGGCCTTTTTTGACATGATGTAAACTTTAAATTATAAAAGCACTATACGCAATTAAATCTTTTAAATTATCACTATTAAAGCACGAGTCCTGCCAAATAGCGCTCCTCTATAAGAGCGCTTAACCGCTCTGAACACAAATCTATGTTAGTTAATAAGTTTATGGTCGTTCTTGCTCTTTGCAGAATACGTGCATTTTTTGGCAAAACGCTGCAAACGCTTGAGTTGAGGTCATTTGATTGCGCAGAGACGATCAAAAACACGTTTTCTGACAGCTCCTAAAATGAATGGCCTTAGATTGTAACAGAGGCCATAAAAAGCTACCAGTTTTGTTCCGAAGTCTCAGTGCTATCGCCAATATTCGTTTTCACACTTAAACGTTGTTTTAAAACCATAAAAGATTAAATTTTCTCATTCTGAATTGCTTGCAAAGTTTGCGCGACATTCATATAAGAATCGTATGGATTGAGCATTCAATTGTTGCTTCACGCTGCTGTCTGTCGTTAGCTGTGCTATATGAAAGTGATAGCTTAACGTATTTATTACGCTAAGCGATGAGAAACAATAATGACTATCACAAATGAGTCAAAGACTGATGCAGTCAGTATTTCGTCAACAAAAACAGTAGAAAAAGATAAATTTTCATTCAACGATGACCTCGCTGAATATCGAAAGCATTCATAATTTGAACTAGCGGTAGTTGCATGATTACAATCAGCATATAGCACAGACACGGTCAACAAATATTGTTGAACTATACATCAAAAGCGACTGTATAGTCAAACAATCCATGAACACTCGGTGTTCAAAATGAAAAGTATTTA
>NIUQ01000391.1:0-52253 GCA_002796945.1 Plectus sambesii
GTTTGTCGGGGTCGGGGTTGATTTCAAAAGTCGGGGACGGGGTCGGGGTCGGGGTAACCCCGCGGGGTCCGGGGTTACCCCGACCCCGTTACAGCTCTAGTTAAAATCGTTTCAGTTTGTTCAAGTACTGCTGCTCTGATTTTAAAGCATGTTTTATCGGCATATCTAATGATTAATCCCCTAGTGATGGGCTATCCAACGGCATCATAGATAGTTTTAGATTCAGTTATGTGCGGGTCGCAAATTCGGCCAAAAGTGGCCCATCTTTCGCGGTTTTCCGAAGTTGAGCAAGGCTGATGAGTGAACGACAGCCAGAATGCTATAATGACCCAGAAAGCGATGCCTGTTCCTCCATCCATGGAGAACCTTAAACGTTAGCTATCGATGGCTAACCAACGCTGTATTATAGCCCACCTTAGGGCGAATAATTGCTAGATATGCCGATCGAACATGCTTTAAAAACAGAGCAGCAGTACTTGAACAAACTGAAACGATTTTAACCATGAATTATGAAAACCTTAAAAGATGGGTCACTTCGAGCTCAATTTGCGACTACTGCCTGCACGACTTTGCCACTTTTCATGATGCCATTCGATAGCCGAGAGTCAGGGCTATAATCCTAGGGTAACTTTTACTTATGGTATCCAAACAAGTTTTGGTCGAAAAATTCGAAAAACCAAAAAGTTAAAAAAGCTGAAAAATGCAAAGAAAGCGATATTTTGTTTTTCGCATAACTTTTCCGCTTCTACACCAATTTCAAATCTGCGTACATCACCAGGTTACCCTAGTCATTCCCCGTCGAATGGTATATAAAAACATTGATTTCCGTTGCGTTCTGCCAAATTTCCTTATATCCCTTTTTTTGGTAAATTTGGCATATACCACCTTCAGGCTCAATTTGCGATCACTGCCTGCACGACTTTGCCACTTTTCATGATGCCATTCGATAGCCGAGAGTCAGGGCTATAATCCTAGGGTAAGTTTAACTTATGGCATCTGAACAAGTTTTGACCGAAAAATTCAAAAAACTAAAAAGTTTTAAAATTCAAAATTTCATTCTTAAATTACTTTTCAGGTTTCGCACTGATTTTTAATTTGAAAACGTATTTAGATTTGTCTCATCATTTCCAATCGATTGATATATAAAAACTTTGATTTCGACAACTTCTGCGTTGTCAGTATGAAAATTTAAATTTCCCGCCAGATCTCGAAGCGAAAACTTTTGTAGAAAAATCTGACACTATTTTAGGTATTTTTACCCTAAAACATCCTAGCATGCAAAATTTCAGCGAAATTCGAAAACTTTTTGCCAACTGTGCCAAACGAAACTCGATGCTTAGAAAAATCGGATCTTAATTACTTGCTTACCCGGTAGGTTTGATCGTTAAAGTCGAGAGTCAGATCATCGTTGATAACTCCAGAATTGTTTGGATAAAAGTAGGAAAAGTCCGTTGAAAACATAGGAATGATGACTATTAAAAAAATTCCAAACTGTAACGTAAAAAGTGGCGTCAACCATTTTGCCCAAATCTGAAACAAATTGTTCTTTAACGATTCTGTTTATCCGGTTTTCTCGTAAAGAATGCATGAGAAAAATGTTCAACAAATTCAAACGGTAAAATCCCATTCAACAATATGAGCGCCCAGTTTATCCCTTAACTAAATGACGAACTCGTCTTATACTATGTTTAATTATATGCAGAATATTGAAGCTTTTTAGGCTTCATACGTCATATCTTGAATTAATACCTACTCTGTTGCCTCAGGAAGAGCGCTCTTCAGGCATCAACGGCCGATTGGCACGAGCTTTAATGATTTATTCTAATTGTATAATCGATTTCGCTTTGACACTTCACCCAACTAAAGAAGGAAATGATCAGACTCGAGAAAGATCAGAATCAGGGAATACTGTTTAGAATCAGGCTTAAATCTGTATTAGAGTCGGTGCTTCTGTGTTACAAGTGTTATGAGGTTAAAAGACGGTTAAGGTTGAAGGGAATCCCAGTTATCACTGTCTCTGGCGAATGTAACGTAAACATGTTTCAACTGCTCATGACAAGCAGCCTGTAAATCGCATCAATTTAAATTCTAACAATCATATCTCTCAGTAGGGCTTCATTAATCCGAGAGGTTCGTTGATGGGCGAATAACCCTCAAAAAAGTCGGCAAGCAACATTTAACTGCAGAGCTTTGAAAATTTCAGAAGTAATATACAAATTAGAGTTTGCGATGGACCTTTCGATCGTTAGAATGCTTGAACGGCATACTTGATCTCATTCAGCGATAGTTTTGGTTACTTATTAGCTTAACGCAAATTCACGAACCTCTCGGTCTTTTCCTTGTAATACGTGACTTACAACATTTTTTGACACACTCCGCAAAACTTGTAGTTATCTGGATTTCCCTTTGTACCGAACCCTCAAGCACTAATCAGCTCCCTTCACACAGCAAAATCTGTCCTTTAACGCAGGTTCATTATATTAGTTACTAAGAAAATAACCTCTTCATGGCGTAACGGAGTGCAGACAGCCGTCAGACGATTGACAGCCGTAAACAATATGCTGCCATACTGCACTGAAGCAGAGCCCCAAAGAAGCACATGAGCGACGAGTGCCAAACGCGAGCTGCCATTCGCGTCGTTCGTCGACAAGTAAAATGAGTCGGGAACCCAGCCCCAACCCGCAAACTTCACCGTTGCGTACGAATTGATGATGTTAATACAATCTACTATCCCTAACGACAGGGTGATGGTAAAGAAAGAAGAATTGAACGGTGCAATTCTGCGATTTTTCATGATGAGAAAGAGAACAAAAATGTAGAATATGAGCGAAAAGGCGCTGAAGGTAAACAGACAAACGGTAAATGTACTTGGAGCTCGCATACTTGAGATGAGACAGATTCGGAACTGTTATTAATGTAAGATACAAGTCATATACATGTAAAAGTTTTAGGTATTCCAATATTATTTATGTTCAACGATATGGTTTTCGAAACGGTTAAGCTCAAGCGGAATACCGTGTACATCTTGTAGGCGTATTTAAAGTAGTTTTATGTGTTCCGCTAAGTGTTAAGGGAATTTATTTCAACGTGGGGAGCAGACATACGGAAACATTAGTTTAGCTCAGCGTTACAGACAGCGAGCGGGTTGTAATACAGCAGACAGCGCGTGCTAAGTTTAACACGACGTCTTGGTGGTTCCAGACTAATTAATCATACTGCTTAAGCAGTTTTTTTCGGCTGTGGGCCGACACCAGACAAAAATAATTATTCCCTTTCCTCCAACTGAAATCAGCCTTATTCGTACCAGTCGCAGACAGAAAGAAATAATGTTCGAATAAAAGTTCTATTACTTTATCCAGTGTTATGATCGTAGTGGCGATTATCTTTTTCCACTGAATAATTGAATTTTTCAGAAATAATTAGCTGCAAACAAGAACAAGATCATTGTGCAAAAAAGTTTCGATTGGCAGCAATTTGCCATCGATTGGCGCCGATGTGTAATAGATCAATGTCTACGAGAAGGAAGCCTTCATCATGATAGTTTCGCGAAGTTTGTAAGACTCGCGATAATGAGGTAAGAATGTTAGCGCATTGTGCTTAGGTCTAGAATGTTTCGATGAATGAAGTGAAGCATGCTAGCATAGGTGAGCGGTAACCCTTCGCTACTTCTGTGCTATTTCTATTGCTTCCGCTTGACTGTGAGTTCGCGTGCCGTTCGTTGAGCCCCACTTTGTGCCGACCGACTAATTGATGTGTTTTTTGCCTCTGTTGCGCGCGGATACATAGCCTACATGTTAAGCTAATTGCATCTCATTTGTATCCTGGGTGGTCTGACTGACTGCTTGCCCCTCTTGCTAAGCTAGATGACGCACCTTTGCTTTACACACGCGTAGGACGCGTGCGCCCCGAGAATTTGAAAGGTTAGCGGGACGAACGCACACCTCAGACACGGAAAGGAACCGCCGCGCAAGCCGATCGAAGTAGTTTGCCCGGTTCGCGATATCTGTTACACCAGTTACGGCGACAGACCCGTAGTTGGAACAGTACCGTGTGTCTCAACTCATAGGTCATTGCCTCCGAATCAGTAGTCTTGTGTAATTCAATTAAAGAAGGACTGTGGCACCTGTCTTTCCTGCACAAGAAGCAAAGAGAAAAACACCCCATTGAACCACCAACAAATAAACACCGTCTCTGTTGCTAATCGCGGCGACAGAATTAGTGCATTGGCCGGGAAACAAAATCTCGGGAAAGAATGGAAGAAAGAATAAAAGGAATAAAAAGAAAATTGAAGAAATGAAGAAGGAATTTGAAGAAAGAATAGAAGAAATAAAGGAACAAAGGAAAAAATAGAAGAAATAAATCATTATTTTGACTGTTACTGTGGCACTAACAGTCAACTGAACTGTCGATAGAAAGCAGCGGTAAAGAACTCTGATCATATAATCGAAGGTTCGACAGCGGCTAACAGCTACTGAAGAATATTGAAGAAAATTATCTACGAAATCCGACGGCGGTTGGAATTACTGAGGCTGTAGACAAGCAGTCTGCATAATACAATTTTGTGAAGAACAAAGGCGAAAGCTAGTCAAGTGAAGAAAAATGTCAGGACTGACGCGACGTCTGATTGGACAGACGCGAGCGCGAATCAAAGGATACCTGGAAGAAATGGAAGAACTGCTTCCATGCACTAATCCAGAGTTAACCAGAGAAGAAAACGTGATAGCTCTGGATAATACAAAAATGACGATACGACATAACGCCCAGAAACTTAAAGAAGCAGTTGAAACACTGCACCGATTAGATAAAGAATGGGGAGAAATTATGGAAAGACTTTCTGGCGAGAAACTGGAAGAAAAAGAAAAAGAATACAACAAAATGACGACAGGTGAAAATTCATTCCTCGATACTATGAAAGAAGCAAAAGAAATGATCGTCTTACTTAAATCTCGCGTCAATGAAGCAGAAATTTTACAAGGACATCTCTTGAATCCTATGCCGCTGAGAGTTAAGATGCAACCACTCGTCACTGAACAAGGTGTCACGCAATCCAAATCTGCGTCAAAATGCGTGAACCTCCCCGCGCTGGAACTACCGATCTTCGATGGAGATCCACTAAACTGGGCTGGATTCTGAGACGCCTTCGAAGCGACAGTGCATACCCAAGAAATTTCGTCGGTCCAGAAGCTCAATTACTTACTGAGCAAGTTAACTGGAGAAGCATTCGAAGCTCTCGACGGAATTACAAAAAGTAACGACAACTATGAAATAGCAAGGGAGATTCTAAAAGAAAGATTTGGACAAACCAAGAAGATAGGAAAAGCGCTCTATGCGCAATTGAGAAATATTCCAAAGGCGACGGAGAAAACGGAAGATGTACGTCGCACACTGGTAGGAATGGATCGGGTGACTCGACAGTTAGTGGCGATGGGTGAAAATCTTGATCAAGAATCTCTAATCACTCAATTCATGAAAAAGCTGCCGAAAATTATAATATGGGAAGTTGGAAAGGGCAAGCCACGAAAAGAAGATTGGACAATGGATCAGTTAAGAGCCGTATTAGAAGATATCGTATGCAATCGTGAAGATCTTTCTGATATCATGAAATATTCCGCATCGGAAGAACAAAAACCAACACAACCAGTTAGTTCAAAACGACAATTCAATTCCCCTACAAACGAGTTCGGAATATTGACAAACGAAGAAGAGCTAAATGACGGTGAAAAACCACTTCAAACTGAACAAAGAGAATCTATTAATAACCAACAGCCTTCTATTCACAAGGAAAAACAAACACTTGAAGGAAAACTTGACTCGCTAGTGAAAATCTTTACGGCACTGGCAACAAAACCAAGAGAAATGCTAACCCTGCAGCTAATCGAGGGACGCGTTATCCATGCGCGTTCTGCGGCGAAAATCATTTTAATGATCAATGGATTAAGTATTAGGGCGTCCGATAAGTCTTTGCGGATTTTTCTCCGCCTTTCAAGTTAACGTTTCTAGCTTCAGAAGTATCGATTTTCAATAATCTTTTTTTTAGCCCAAAATAACAGAATTTTATTACTTTTTTCTGCGAGTAAATCCGTGCGCAATGAGCAAAGATATTGCAAAGCGCGCAAAGAGCTCTCAGTTCCCGTTACTCATTTTTCAAGTGCGTTACCATACCTTTAGGCGTCGCAGGCAATTCACTTCCAAACGAAGGCTTTATGTTTGCTTGCCTATATCTTGGCAACCACATGATCGAATTCAAAAATTCATTTCTCAACGAAAGACCAACATCTGCAGATTATTTCTGATAAGTGTCAACTCAGCTGAAGTAGTCTGGTTCCAGTTATTTAAGAAATAGATTGGAACATTAGTTTTTAGTTACAAAACGGAGTGCTCTTTGCGCGCTTTGCAATATCTTTGCTCATTGCGCACGGATTTACTCGCAGAAAAAAGCAATATAATTCTGTTATTGTGGGCTACAAAACGAAAAAGATTATTGAAAATCGATACTTCTGAAGCTAGAAACGTTAACTTGAAAGACGGAGAAAAATCCGCAAAGACTTATCGGACACCCTAATACAATACACTGTAAGCACGTCAAGAAAAGGCAAAGGACAAGAAATTATGCCTCTACTGTCTTCGACCAGGACATATGACAAGGGACTGTCGCGCTACATGGCTATATCATTATTGTCAAGTAAAACACAACCGCGCTCTATGTGCACGCTATCCTCCATCAGCAATTTACAACCCTTCCTCTGAAAGAGCTACTACGCGACTGATATCAACTATGGATAAAGAAAATCCTACACAAAATAAAACGACAAAAGTCCTCGCCTTAATGGAAGAAATCAAATGGGAAGAAAAGGACTATGAAAGAGAGGGAGAGAATATTGTGATGAAGACGTCAACGGCACCACAAGGAAAGAATCATGAAGTGGTACTGCTAACGGCTAAAGCCACAGTGCGCAACCCAACAATGAAACCTGAACAAGGAGATTCAGTCACGGCGCGCATCTTCTTTGACAGTGGGAGTCAGAGATCGTTGATCACTCAAGAATTGACAGACAAATTGAAATTGGAGAAAGAAGGTGAAGACATGCTCTCAATCTACACGTTCGCCTCAAACAAGCCACAACAGATGGAAAGCTCCACTCTGCGAGTGGGAGTTATACTCAAAGATGGATCGAACCAGACAATTCAGGCAAGTGCTCTTCGGATGCTGACGAAAAAACTGCAGAAGAAGGCTCTGAAGGATAGCGATTTTGACATCCTTCAACAAATTTCCTCGGGAGTTCTGGCAGATGATATACCAACAGAAAACGAAGCCATCGTGCCAGACATATTGATAGGCTCAGACTACTTCTGGGAATTGCTTGAGCCAAAGGAAACTCTAAAGTGCCCTTCCGGACTTTCCCTGATTCCTTCAAAGGTCGGTCTACTCATTGGGGGGAAACAAGAAACGAAAGAAATAAACGAAAATTCAATTATGTACGCTGTACTAACTCATCTTGAGGAAGAGTGGAGTTTCAACGCTATTATAAAGCAATCAAAGATGGCGGCAATGAATGTGGAAGAATTCTGGAATTCAGAAACAATTGGAATAAAAGATTCGCCAGATACAAAAGATGGTGAACTTGCTCTACAACAACTCCATGACACTATCAGATTTGAAAACGGGCGATATAACGTCAAGTGGCCTTGGAAATCCAAATCACCTCTAGTACCGGAAAATTATTGGTTATGCTACGGCCAACTAAAGTCACTGACGAAGTGCTTTAGCAGAGAGTCTGAACTCCTTGAGAAGTATGATGATATCATACAAGATCAACTCACAAAGGAGATCATCGAAGAAGTTGAAAAAGAAACGGAGACTGAACCGATCCAGCACTATCTTCCCCATCATCCCGTAATCACACCCTTGAAAACAACTACAAAGGTAAGAATCGTCTACGACGCCTCTACCAAAGTGAAGAAAGACAGCTACACTCTGAATGACTGCCTGTACTGGGGACCGGTGATGTTGCCGGACTTATGCGGCCTCCTACTCAGATTCCGAAAGGACCCAATCGCGATGACGGCGGATATAGAAAAGGCTTTCCTACAAATCGGATTGCAATCAGCTGATCGGGATGTGACTCGCTTCATCAGGCTGAAAGATCCAAAGAAGCCCTTTTCATCAGAAAACATTCAAATTTACCAGTTCTGCAGAGTCACTTTCGGGGTAATATCAAGCCCATATCTGCTTAGCGTCTCATGACACTACCATCTACAGAAAAACGGAAGTGAAAAGGCACTCAAATTGGTGGAGAACATATATGTAGACAATGTCCTAACTGGAGCTCAAACCATGGAAGAAGCCCACCAGTTCTATGATGAAACCAATAAACTTTTTTCCCAAGCGTTGATGAACTTGCGGGAATGGACTTCAAACTCGAGAGAACTTTGGGATTAATTTGACAGATGACGACAAACTCAAGGAAACGAAAACAAAAATATTGGAACTTCTGTGGAATACAGAAGAAGACACCGTTCAAATATCAATCTCTGCAAAACCCACTGATTCACCTCAAGTAAATAAACGAGTAGTTCTTCATACAATCGCCAGCACATTCGATCCACTGGGCCTGCTAGCACCCATAATGCTCAAAGGTAAGATCTTTTTTCAAAATCTATGGAAGGATAAATATGAATGGGACGACCCCCTACCTGAAAAATTGGTTATTAATTGGAATGAAATGATCAAAGATTGGGAACAAAACCCGAATTTCTTCGTACAACGATATATTGCGTCTGATATTACAAAGGCGAGATATCAACTGCTGACATTTGTGGATGCCTCCAAAGATGCCTATGCGGCAGTGGTATATATCCGCGTAAGGGGGGAAAATTCAGCTAGGACCCAACTTCTCTTCTCGAAAAATCGTCTCGCCCCTAAGAAAGAAATATCCCTACTTCGACTGGAGCTCTTGGTGGCCTTAATTGGAGTGAGAGCCATGAAATTTGTGGCTGAGCAGATTCAACTCCCAATCAAAAAGAAAATTCTCTGGTCAGATTCCCAGTGCGTCCTTCATTGGATTCAGTCAGCAAAATCATTATCCAACTTCGTGGAAAATCGAGTAAAAGAAATTCGCTGAGAGGAAGATATACACTTTCGTTACATCTCAACTCATGAAAATCACGCAGAAATCTCAACAAGGGGCACGAAAGCTACGCGATTTAACGAGGCGAATCTCTGGTGGTATGGATCGGACTGGCTGAAAGATACGGTCAAAAACTGGCCTGAATGGAATATGCCTGAAGGGTAACCTTATATTCTCAAGGAAATTAGTTACGAAATTAAAGGCTCAAAATCCATCCATGAAGCGACCCTGGCAGCAATAGAAACCGCAGAAGAATTTCAGCCATTGATTGTAGCTACTCGCGTATTGACATGGCCAAGGCTACTGCCAGTCACTATCCACTGCTTATGGTTTCTTAAACGAAAAATTTGGAACAAACTGACAGAAGGAACTAAAGAAAAAAATGAAAGACAAACTACAAGTTTTATGCCAAGTAAAAGAAAATGGGACTTCTCTCATTTTTGCGTTTGGCGAGCGGTCAGTCGAGAATTTTTCTCTGCCACCGCAAGTTAGCAGAATGAGTAAAGCTCTGAAACCCAGAAGCCAATGCGACATGCAGGGTTCCGTAGTCGCATCCCTCCCCTCAAACCCAGTCTTCATGGCGACACTCGAGGTTCAAGGTCTCTCCACTGGCGACCGTCTCTTCGAGCTACAACACGCGCTCTACAACATCAAAGCCGATATCATCGCACTGATGTACCTTTGCTGGCCGTGCGGGACCAACTCATTCAGTTCTTCATGTAAAATCGACCGGTTTAAAAATGGACGTGGCGCTCAAATGACTGTCGGACAAAGATAGAGATCGAATACTTCATTGGCTCACTGGATTTCACCGTCGTTAATGATGCTTGCCTCATCAATGGCTTCCATCACGGAGCAGCTCAGAATGCAAAGTGGAAGGCCAAAGCATAAAGAATGTCAAAACAGGATTGGATTGAAACATTGGGCGTCCCATATGTAACATATTGAAAGACGAATAAACTCAAACTCACAAGAAAATGACAAGATTAATTCTGACAACATCAAATCAGCCACAACATTTACTCTCCACCAAACACAACGACGGAATTTCTCCTCTGTACTTCATTCCCTAAATCTCAACAAGAAAAATCAGTTAATCGATCAGTTAGTAGTTTATATGGACAAAGAAGGAATCTTGCGATGTTCTGGCCGGTTATCTCACGCAGATATTCAAGACAGTACAAAGTATCCCGTTCTATTACCGAGAAAATGCTGGATCACTCATCTGATTATTATGGATAAACACAAGGCAGTGCTGCACAGCGGGGTACAACACACACTTTCGCAATTACGGCAAGAATTCTGGCTCCCGAAAGGCCGCGCTGAGGTACAAAAATCCATAAGAAGTTGTCTACTCTGTCGAAAGCACATGGTTGGCCCCTACAGTCTACCAAAAATGCCATCATTACCTGAAGAAAGAGTGAGTCAAGCAAGACCTTTCCAAAATACCGGACTGGATTATCTCGACCCATTATGGATAAAGGTCCAAGACGAAAAGAAAAAGGTCTGGATTTGCCTCTTCACATGCATGGCTACCCGTGCATTCCACCTGGAGCCCATCATGGACCTCACAGCGGAACAATTTTTAAACTGCGTAAGACGATTTATTGCACGTAGAGGGCGACCCGAAAAAATTATCTCTGACAATGCCCCACACTTCAAACTGACGCAGAAAACAATGGATCTTGCCTGGTCACTCATATGGAATTATGAAAACAATACCAACTACTTTGCTCAACAAAAAATCGACTGGCATTTTATAACTGAATACGCGCCATGGCAAGGAGGATTTTACAAAAGGCTGGTGGGTATCGTAAAACAAGCTCTACGGAAAACAATTGGCCAACAATGTCTGAAATTCGAACAATTCTACACATTACTGCCGGAAATCGAAGCAGTGCTAAATTCAAGACCCCTCACATTTTTATGTTAAGACTTTGAATCAAGACAAGTCCTGCGCCCAATTGACTTCCTTCTACCAAAAGGAGAAATCGGAATTCCTCCCTTAAAAGAAGACCATGAGAATGAAGAATACCTACCACCAGGACTGGAGTCAAGATAGTAACTGCTAAAAATGCGGAAGAAAAGCTTGAACAATTTGGACAAGTTCTGGGAATTCTGGCATGATGAATATTTGTTGAGCCTGCACGAACGAGCGCAAACTACTCATAAGGGACCCCGAATTCAGGCTGAGATACCACCAAAAAAGGGAGAAATAACCTTAGTAAAAGAAGAAGGAACACCAAGAGGAATGTGGAAACTCGGAAGAATCATTGAATTAAAGAAAGGAAAAGATAAAAACACTCGCTCTGCAAAGGTTTTGCTCTCAAACAAAACTACCATCAATCGACCCATCAATTTGCTATATCCACTTGAACTTCCTGAAGGGGTAGGTCACCAAGATGCCAACAGAAAATCGATGGGAACGGAAGCGTAAACAGAGGGCCCATAACTGCTTTGCTACGAGTGTCTGGCTCACATTATTACTGCTGTAAATCACCGCGCTCTTCAAGTTTATACCTGCCCCCTGACTGGAGCGACTGACATTTGTCACTCAGCACCTCATTATTCACGAAGAGAAGCCTTATGTAAGT
Source organism: Plectus sambesii (assembly GCA_002796945.1). Lineage (NCBI taxonomy): Eukaryota > Metazoa > Nematoda > Chromadorea > Plectida > Plectidae > Plectus > Plectus sambesii. Next base: position 11,723 of record NIUQ01000391.1, read on the forward strand.
TGCGCGGAGACAACCTCCCCTTACTATGTACCTTGGCTATCTACACTACTTGTTACCTCATCCTACAATTATCTTGACATCTTTCATCTTACGGACATTTCAAAAGAAATAAGATCATTATGTAAAGAAAGGATTCGATTGGCGACGATTTGTCATCGATTGGACCGATTTGCCTGCGATCGGCGGCGATTTGCTATCGATTACTGCCTACAAGTAGAAGCCTTCATCATGATGAATCATGATGAAGGAGTGCGCACGCTTTTTTCGCTCAATTAAGCACTAAGCTGATTCTTTCATAATTCATCCTCCGTAGAATATCTGCGAGGGTTGGTGTCTCGACGGCGAGCGGTCAGCTCTCTCGCCGCTCTCTCGCGCGCTTGATAACCCAAAAAAATCCCCGCTCCAAAACGCTGTTGCGGGCGTGGAGCGTAGCACATTGAACTGGGTTTTTTGGTTGGTGCCCCGACGACGAGGGGGCGGCTATCACTGACTTACGGTAGCTACAACCCGTCTGGCTACAAACGCTGGCGAGCGGTGATTTGCTTCGGGCGGTTGTGATTGTTCAGGGAAACATGGGATTCCCGCTTCGTTCGTAATGAACTGATTAAGCGAAATAAAGAAAGAAAGAAAGAAGATAAGATAATCGGCAGAAGATGATGCTGTCCTTATTAATTACTGGCGGAATCATTACTGGGACGTCAACAAGATTGTAGCGACCGCGCAAGACCGAGCCGTTTCGACGCCCAGAGCGGTTCAATTGAGGCCCACTTGCATTAATGATCTGATTACTGTTTCATAAGCACTTCCCTGGAACTTATTTTGTTAAAGTATCCAAAAATTTACGACTTGTGATAAAATATCGGCACTTTGATAGACGTAAACGCCGTTGTGAGCATGTCCTCAGTGCCTGCGCTCAAAAAGTGCTGTAGTTCAACATTTTCCGATTTTCTTTTCCGCTAGTCAGATAGCTATCATAGTTATCTCCAGTTAAAATCTGATGGTATTTAGTGTAGCGGTTGCCGAGATATGCAAAAATTAAGAAATGTTCTTTTTTTGGGCCACCCTGTATGTGATCTATATCTTCAAACGATTTATATTTTCAACGAGTAGTAAACAAGATTAAATAGTGTTGTGACGAGATCTCCTCTGCTCTTCCCTTTACCGTTTTATTCGTCACACTAACTCTCACAACAAACACGTTGGTATGTATCGGAACATCGTGAGCAAGACGATTCCAGTGAGTGCGGCTACTTAATGTGTGCAAGACGACTCGAGTGTGGCTACTTATTGCGTACGCTTGCGAGCAAGTGATACAGGGGTTTTAAGATCAGCCGCGTCCAAGCGAATAAATGGTTCGCTAACATCAGCATTAAATGCGTCTCCACTATAATTACCTCCTTCGCATATAGTACGACAAAGGACGAATAAATCCTATTGATATACCGTCCAGTAGCGATGGGGGAAAGCGGATGCGCGTATGCTCATCTATATCACTAACAGTAAATAAATCACTTTTGCGACAGTGTGCAATACAATGCTATGGTTGCAGGCAACAATTCAATCAACTTCGTAACTCCAATATCATCGCTGATCGGTTCAGCAAAACCCACGAAGAGTAAAACTTGGACTGAATGAAGTTAAGTCATTTTCAAGTCATAGTGGAACGGTAAAGAAAATAGTAGTGATAGAAGAGAAAATTTTAAGGCTAGCTTAAAATAATTTTGAAATGACTGATGTTTGACCACAGAAGTTTGTAAGGATTGTTCAGTGAGAGCCCTTAAAGGAAGCTATATTAACTGTACCATAACAATAAATTGTAATCTATTATGTGTTTGCTTATTTTCACCGACCTGCGATTTTTGTGAACTTTCTCTTCAAACGAATAATATTTTCAACGTGTTGTATACAAAATAAAATAGCATTGTTTCCAGCTTCACTATGTTTTCTTGGCAATCTCTAACTATAACTGTACTACAGTACGACGACGTGTGGAGTTCTCTGCCGCGTTTCGAATAAGCCTGATGCCTGGTACAGGTGTCACGTTCTTCTTCCTAAAATCATTCTATGAGAAATGCTAATCACAGTCACGGTCGTGTGAAGTCTCCCAGCCCTCGTGCCTCTAGATCTCAGATAAAACAAATTTTGAGAGCAGACTAGGCGAAAGATCTCATGTTTTGAACTTCTGGCCCTACATTTCGATCCAATAACAAGTACCTAAAAATTGAAAAATCTACCATCCGATCGCTTTGAAGACAACTTCTCTCGTCTTCGAGCTGAATGCGAGCAGAAAGTATGGATTCTGGACCGCAAGCAAATCGTTGGCGAGATGCCAGGTAGGATTGGCCAGCTCCCAAACATCAAACAGCATCATCACGAGAAGAAAATTGTACAGTATCAGTGTGATGAAGCAACTGCAGCCGTAGATCGCTAGTCGCACTTCCAACGAGAAGTTAATGTGGTTCTGTATTANATTCACAAGAAGAAAATTGTACAGTATCAGTGTGATGAAGCAACTGCAGCCGTAGATCGCTAGTCGCACTTCCAACGAGAAGTTAATGTGGTTCTGTAATAAAAAGAGTGAGGAAGTTGATCAGGTTGCTTACTGTACGCATATGTCACCGAATAGCCTTTCAAGTGTTACGATTGAAATTATATAGGTACGCAGCTTTCATATTCAAACCATATTCGTAAAGAGTTCGTCAACTGTAAGTAATATGCTCCTAGTGATTTTAGCACCCAATCCAACGCGCACACTAAGTCAGCAAAGCACCACGATCCGCAGGTCAGGTTTATTGGTACGCAGATTCGTGCAAATTGTCCTTATAATGAGCAGAGATATATCACGCGTATGTTAACCCCTATGAATCATTCCGTTTCATTAATTTCTGATCGAAAGGACCTGTAAACGCGGCAAGTTTAGCGATTCAAAATCTCTGTAATTTTAGGATAATTCCTGCTCACTCAAGTTGAGACAAATCCGATTTCACCTGCCTGATTTTCATTGCTTGCGACGCCTTGAGCGGATTGACGGTTTTTGAACGCTTTCACAAAAGTGAATGCATACAGTGTGCTGACAGAAACTATAGTTAAGCTGCTCTGTACACTGCCGATTGTTAAGTAAGCAGTCTGCAAAAATTAAAAAATATACGGGAGTCGAAATTAATACATGTATTTTAAACAGTTAAAAGTTTGATTCATTTAAATTAATATTTGACTTTTACCTTTGAGTGTTGCAACTTCCGTACTTAGCATGCTTTGAGTTCAGTTGAGCAAAGGAAAAAAATTACGAGATCGTGAGACTTAAACTGGGTGTCGCCACAGTTTAGGACGACAAAGATAAATAGGATAGATGTGGTTCAGTGGGTTTTTTATATGATGTTGATTTTTCGTTTGTGCAGCGTTGCCACTACGGCGCACAAATTTGGCTTTTTTCCCTTTTAATCCCAAAGGTACAAGTAAACACAACTCAGATATTAGTAAAAAAACAAGATAGACTTCCAAAAACCTTGCTAGGGTACTGTAGCTATCAGGTTATAGAGAAGCCGACCGCTAGCTCTCAATTCTCTCTTGAGCAAGGATCACTAGAGAAGTCACGAGACCTTTTCTCGCCTGCTCCAACTGATAAGTTATGTGAATAATAAAGTAGGAAAAGCGGCGTGAACCTTTGAAGCAGAAGCAGCATGTGACTGCTGATGGCAGAGAATGGAATAGTAAGTAAGTGGGAGAATCGCGCGCAGAATCATAAGTGGCAGAGACTGAATAACAAGTGTGCAAAGAGCAATGCAAAGAGTAATTTGGTATGACGCGATAGAGAGACCTATTGCTAATCTCAGCAAAGTATAATTTTCACGATCTTCGCAACACTGGGTGTGAATGACTGGTGTTGTAAAAGTGAAGCTGGTCCGGAAACTGGATGACCCAAGATCTGGGTACAAGAGGCTAGTACATTAACATAAAGGTATGCATGGACAACGCCCTTTTTACATGTGCTGCGTAAGTTTGATAAATTTAGCATCAATTTCAGATATTTCATACAATAGATTGGACGATTCCAAAGTCAAACATCCCAAGCATCAAACTGGTATATTGCGTTCCCTTGGTAACGCCAGTTTGCGGCTTGATTATAATTTGATCAATGATAATGGGCCGGTTCCATAATCGTTTCCAAAAGTTAAGCTATTCATAACGATACTCAGCGCTATGCTTCATAATGGGCTCAAGTAATGCATAACTTAAGAATGACTTAGGAAACGATTATGGAACCGGCCCAATAACGCGGATAAATATTGACTAAAGAACTAATGAAGCTTTAATGTTTATATACTAGTGAAGAATAGTGTAGTTTTCGGGCGCATTGAACATAATATAAAGTATGTCTATTTTTGCGAAGTGTCTTCTGTATTTTATTTGTGTAGACATTTATGTGCAAAAACCGTGCAATTACTTGCTTACCATGTATGTTTGATCGTTAAAGTCGAGAGTCAGATCATCGTTGATAACTCCAGAATTATTTGGATAAAAGTAGGAAAAGTCTGTTGTAAGCATAGGAATGATGCCTATTACAGTACTAACATACTGGAATATGAGAGCTGGCGTCAACCATTTTGCCCAAATCTGAAGCAATTTATTTTTAATGATTTTGCTAATTCGGTTAGAAGACATTAGAAGGCATTAGAAAATTGCTCAACACCTTCAAACGGTAAAATCCCATTCAGTGATATGACTGCCCAATTTATTCCTTAAATGGCGAACTAGTCTCATACTATGTCTAATTATCTGCTTCTAAGCTTTCTACGCTTTATACGTCATGTCCTGAATTAGTACCTGCTCTGTTGCCTCAGGAAGAGCGCTCTTCAGGTATCAACGCCCCATTGGCACGAGCTATGATGACTTATTCTAATTGCATAAATGATTTCGTCTTGACACTGCACCCTGATAATGAAGAAAATTGATTAGATTTGAAAGAGATCAGGGAATCAGGTAATTCTGTTAAGAAACAGGCTTTAATATGTATTAGTGCTGATGCTTCTGTATTACAAGTGCAGAGAGCTTTAAGGACGGTTTAGGTTGAAGGGGAACCCCTGTCTCTGGCGAATGTAACGTAAACATGTTTCAACAGTTCACGATAAGCAGCCTGTAAATCGCATCAGTTTAAATTCTAACAATCATATCTCTCAGTAGGGCTTCATTAATCCGAGAGGTTCGTTGATGGGCGAATAACCCTCAAAAAAGTCGGCAAGCAACATTTAACTGCAGAGCTTTGAAAATTTCAGAAGTAATATACAAATTAGAGTTTGCGATGGACCTTTCGATCTTTAGATTGCTTGAACGTCGGCATGATTGATCTCATCCAGTGACGGCTTCTGTTGCTCATTAGCCTAACGCGACCTCACGTACCCCTCGGTTTACTCCTTGTAACACGTGACTTATAACAATTTATGACACACTCCGCAGAACTAGTAGTTATCAAAACTTCCCTTTCAACTGAACTCTCAAGCGCTAATTAGCTCCCTTCACACAGCAAAATCTGTTTTATCACGTAGGTTCAAAATATTAATCACTAAAAGAAAAACCTCTTCATGGCGTAACGGAGTACAGACAGCCGTCAGACGATTGACAGCCATATACAATACGCTACCATACTGCACTGCACCAGTGCCCCAAAGAAGCAAATGAGAGACAAGTGCCAAGCGCGAGCTGCCGTTCGCGTTGTTCGTCGACAAGTAAAATGAGTCGGGAACCCAGCCCCAACCAGCAAACTTCACCGTTGCGTACGAATTGATGATGGCAATACAATCTATTATCCCTAACGACAGGGTGATTGTAAAGAAAGAGGAATTGAACGGTGCAATTTTGCGATTTTTGGCGATAATGAAAAGAACAAAGATGTAGAATATGAGAGAAAAGGAGCTGAAGGTAAAGAGACAAACGAAAAATAGACTCGGAGCTCGCATACTTGAGATAAGACAGATTCGGAATTGTTGTTAATTTTAGGTATATGACTGTACTGACAGTAGTGGCGATTATCTTTTTTTCCTTGAATGATTGAATAGTTTCAGAAATAGCTATCAGCAAACCAGAGAATAAACTTTCAATAGCTTTAAATAACTATATATACAGAGTAGAATTTCTCGACGGATTCAACAACGATATTCTTGTTTCACTTAATCAGAAGGATTAAAAAAATCGCCTTGTGCTGGACTGCGAATAAATCGAACTAAATCAGTGCCGTCGCAATCTCAGTCTTAAAGGTCGCACAAACTGCACCTTTGAATTGGGTAACAACACTTTAATTTCAATGCTAGTTGCCAGGCACAAATAAGCGCTCATGCCATTTGATTTTCGAGTCTGGATCCAATGCCTATTAGTTAATGAGATGGAGAGAGATTCAAGTGAGCATTAGCCTTTGGGACTTCTAAATAAAGAAGGTGATTAAATAAATAGTGCTCCTTTATGTGTTTCTTACTCTCACCGAACTGCGATCTTTGTGATCTTTGTGATCTTTGTTTTCAAACGATTTATTTTCAACGAGTTGCATGCAAGGTCAAATAGTATTGTTTCCAGCTTCACTATATTTTCTTAGCAATCTCTAACTCTAGCTATTTTAATTGGGACGACGTGTGGAGTTCCCTGCCGCGTTTTGAGTGAGTACGATGCTTGATACAGGTGTCACTTTCTTCTTCCTAAAATTCATCAAATGAGAAATGCAATAGTGCAGGTTTGAAACTCTACACGAAAAATTTTGGGAATATAAAACCGATATAAGATAACTAGCCGCATTGCACTGAGATTAAATATCTGTAGATAGTCCCCCAAAAGGAAGCATGCTTGCTTACTCCTGAACAATGTCTAGTAAACTTCTACAGTGGACTTCACTTAGAGTAGTTTTGCTTATACCGGTCAGAGCTTGCCGGTCCATAGCTGACAGGTACAAATGAAGTTAATTGTAATAACTTTTGGGTCTACTTAAACATTGAAAAACCCACCATCCGATCGCTTTGAAGACAATTTCTCTCGTAGTCGAGCTGAATGCGAGCAGAAAGTAAGGACTTTGAACGGCGAGCAAATCGCTGGCGACATTCCAGGCGGGGTTAGCCAGTGTAGAAAATCTGAACAGCATCAGCACAAGAAAAACATTGTACATTATCAGTGTGATGAAGCAAACGCAGCCATAGATCGCCAGTCGCACTTCCAGCGAGAAATTTTTGTAGTTCTATAACGAAAAAGTTTGCAAAAAATGATCAGATTGCTAGTTGTGCAAATACGTCACCGCAGGGCGCTATACTTGCTACGACAGCGATTTTATAGTTACGCTGTTTTATTCATCTAACCATAACTGTGCTCTATAGCCGTAGTCTGCCAATATTATATTTACTATGATCTGTGTTGAGAGAGAGGGTTGGGATTGTGGGGCTCTTTCCCCGAGATGAAAAGCCTTCAACTTGCAGTCTAGGAGTTGTTACAAATAAAAGTTCATAGGTAAGCAGAATTGCACTAATAATCCTTAATATGATCGGGGTATACATCATGCGTTCTTTGAATCTTAATAATCAATTATTTTCGGTTAATATCCAGATCGAAACGGTCTGTGAACGCGACGAGAGTAGCGAGTCAGACACTCTGTTGCTTAAGTAATGGTTGCTGCTGCTTCAGGTTAAGAAAAATTCAAATTCACCTGCCTGATTTTCAGTGCCTTGAACGGATCGACTATTTTTGAACGCTTTCATAAAAGTAAATCCATACAGTGTGCTGACAGAAACTATAATTAAGACGCTCCAAACACTGGAGTATGAATAGTAAGCAGCCTGTAAAAATAAGGTAGGTATTAAATTTTGTTAATTAAGCAATCAAAAATTTTCTCAATTAAATATAAACCTGGTTCATTTGCAAAAATATTTAAAGTTTAACTCAGAGTATTGTAACTTCCGTACTCTGCATTTCCTGAGTTTAGTTTAACAACTGAAGAAATTTACGATATATCGACGCCTGAATTGTATGTTAACGACTGCTGTCACAAAAGCGAGGCTCATCCAAAGCATGAATGATCAAAGATTTGGGCACAATCTCTTACAGTAACATAAATGAATGTACGAATAATCTTCTTTTCACATGTGCTGCACAGGTTTGAGAAATTTACCTATAGTTTCATATATATTGTATGATATATTGGACGATTTAAAAGTCAAAAGTCTCAGGCATAAATTAATGTTTCGCGCTCCTTTGGTAACGCCAGTTTTCGCCCTGAATAGTACCGGATTGATGAGGACGCAAATAAATATTGATTAAAGAATTAATGCGAATTTCTGTTTATGCACTAGTAAGGAATTCTAAAATTTTGGGTCCATTTCAACATTAATAAGTTTCGTAACTTTTGCAGTGATTCATTACTTGTATATTGTTTGCGTAAATATGTAAATAATCGAACTTATATCTTGCTTACCCGATACGTTTGATCGTTAAAGTCGACAGCAAGAACATCCTTAATAACTCCAGAAACATTTGGATAAAAGTAGGAAAAGTTTGTTGTAAACATAGGAATGATGGTTGCTATGGAATAGCAATACTGAATTACGAGAGCCGGCGTCAACCATTTTGCCCAAATCTGAAGCAGTGTATTTTTTAATGATTCTACCTATGCGATTTTCTAATAAGGAAGACGTGAGAATATTGCTCAACCCTTTCAAACGTAAAAACTTCCATTTGATGACGTGAGCGCACAGTTTGTTCCTTAACAAAACGGCGAACTCGTCTTGTATTCTGTTTTAATTATCAGCGGAATGCAGAAGCGCCTCGAGGCTACATACGCCATATCGGACGTTAAAGCTTGCTCTGTAGCCTCGGGGATAATCGTTCCTTAGGTACCAACGCCCTCCCCCCCCCTGGTGCGCGCTGTAATGGCTGTTTCCCTTTGTATAATCGATTTTGTTTCTGGCATTATTCCCTGCTAGCAAGAAAATGATTAGACTCAAGATAAGGAAATGGTATTAAGAATTAAGCTTCTATTTGAGTTAATGAAGATGCTTTTGAATTACAAGTATTGCATGGTTAATAGGCGGTTTTGGTCTAATGGGAACTCCAGCCATTCTCATCAATGGTAATGTAAAGTAGACATGTTTCGAAAGCTCATGACAAGCAAGCTACAAATATAGTCAAAATAAAGTACTGAGATTACATCGCTCAGAGAAGATATTTGTAACTGAGAGGTTCTCGGATGGTTGATTAACTACGCAAAAATGTCTGCTTAATGACTTTTAATAGCAGTACTTGAGATTTTCAGACGGAATATACAAGTTTGCATTGGACCTTCGATCGCTAGACTGCTTAAACGACAGCATGACTGATCTCACTAGTAACGGCACTAGTTACTCATTAACCTAACAAAACCTTGTGACCCTCTCGGCCTACTCCCTGTAATATGTTGCATACAGCAATTCACGATATATTCCGCAGTAGGTAAAGTTAATAGAATCTCCCTTTTTACTGACCCCGCAAGCTCTAATTAGCTTCCTTCACCCAGCAAGCCCCTTAGAACACTGAATCATAACATTAATAGTTAAAAAATAACCGTTTCATGGCGTAACGGAGTGTAGACCGCCGTCAGACGATTGATAGCCGTTAACAACACGCTCACATACTGTGCTGCAGCAGGGCCCCAAGCAAGCACCTGAGAGACAAGTGCCAAGCGCGAGCTGCCATTAGCTGCCATTAGCTCCCTGAACGTGCTGCCGTTCGCGTTGTTCGTCGACAAATAAAAGTCGGGGATCCAGCCCCAACCGGCAAACTTCACCGTTGCGTACGAATTGATGATGACAATACAATCTATTATCCCTAACGACAGGGCGAGGGTAAAGAAAGAGGAATTAAAGGGCGCAGTTTTGCGATTTTTGGCGATAATGAAAAGAACAAAGATGTAGAATATGAGAGAAAAGGCGCTGAAGGCAAAGAGACAAGCGTAAAATGGACTCGGACCTTGCATACTTGAGATAAGACAGATTAAGAACTGTTACTAATACTAGATGTCAGTTGTATATATGTGATAGTCTTAGGTATCCTGTTAACATCTATAATCAGTGATATGGTACTGTAGACGATTAGGATCGAGCTGAATACTGGACCAAAATAGTTTTTGCTTTTTCTCCAACTTAAATCAATTTCTTCGTGACAATAGAAGGCAGAAAAAAATGGCGTTCTAATCAAATTGCTATTCTTTTATGCAGTACTTTGATTATAGTGACGATTATCTTATTCTATTGAATGGATGAATATGTTCAGAGATAATTAGCTGCAAACCAAAGAAATAAAGCTCTCAGTTGTGCAAAAATAAATATAAATAGCGTATTGGATTTCTTGATGGATACAAAGATGATGTCCTTGTCTCAGTTTATCAGAAGGATAGAAAAACAATTGTCTCTCACTGGACTGTGAACAAAGCGAACAATAATCACTGCCGTCACAAGCTCAGTCTAAACGTCGCACAAATTGCACCTTTCAATCGGGTCACAATGCTTTAATTTAAATGCTAGTTGCCGAGCAGATATAAGCGCGCATACCGTTTGATTGCCGAGCGTAGGTCCAAAGCACATTTTTAATGAGATGGAGTGGGAAGCGAATGGAAAAGAGCCTTCGGGACTTCTGAATAAGGAAGAATAATAAAACACTGTCACATGATGGCTGATTTTACTTTTCAATTGAGAGACCTCACTAATGAAGAATTCCGTAATCAATTGGAATACGATTTCAAACGTTCAAGATAGAATGCTGCACTTTAATCTTTAATGCTCAGTGTGTGAGTATTTTGATATCCATGAGAGTTATGTAGTTCAATATATTAAATCCATATTTACAGTCATCCTATGACTTGTCAAAGATCAATATAATGCTGTCCATGCGTCAATATTGAGAATGTATTTATTTTGCGATATCTGCATTTATTCACATTGCACAATTGAGGAATTGTAAGCGCGTGAACTGGCCAGTTTTCGGTTGTCTGATCAGTCACGGCGCTTTCAATTCTGCATATTGAATTGTTTTATGAAACTGGCCTCTGTTAATGCATCAAATCGAAAGACCGCTTCGTTAGCAATTGGACCTCTTAACGACCGATTGAGTTCAATGAGGTTAACTTTGGTCGAAACTGTCAATGAAGTCAAAACTTTCGTAGCGAAGCTGCTATCAATCACCAAACCCACGGAGGGATGAGCATCTTGGTTGGGTGAGGAGTCGCCCTCAGCGGGAATCGACACCGTGTCCTCGAGACTGATGACTGGTGGTTCAGACCACTACACCATTCTACTACGATGGAAGTCTATGAGACTGTGTTATAAAGCGAAATATGGTTTCAGATGGTTTACGTTAATCTCAGATGTCCATTTGCGCTGTTCTTAGCCAAATACAGCCCTTGCAAAGGACTTTAATTATGCACACACAAAATTCTTTTATATATCGGTTATTATCACCAAACTGCGATATTTGTGATCATTACTTCCAAGCGATTTATATTTTCAACGAGTTGTATACAAGATAATATAGCATTGTTTCCAGCTTCACTGTATTTCCCTGGCTGTCTCTAACAATAATTATATCAAATTAGGACGACGTGTGGACTTCTCTGCCGCGTTTTGAGTAAGCATGATGCTTGATACAGGTGCCACGTTATTCTTCCTAAAATTGATCATATGATAAATTCTGTGGTGCAGGATCGCAACTCTACACTAAGAATTTTGGGAATGTTATACCGATATTACATAGCTGTACACATAGCTCCTATATCAAAATTATGCAGATAGTCCCTTATAGAAATTACGTTTACTGTTGTGAATTCCTCTTTCTTTCACAAAAGCTCTTTATTTGCCACTTGACATATAGACGACGCGTCGATACAATGTAGGATATTGTGAGCGATACGATTCGAGTGAGTGTAGCTAACTCTCACAAGATTCTAACAAGCAAGTCCCATTGCGAACGTCATTCGTGACAGAAAGCGAAGCAGTTATTTGCTATGCATGCATTCCCTGTTATTGAGTCGTGTTGCAATCAATCATCTCCTTTTGATGTGCCGCTTGACTCAGTCAGGGAAAAAACGTAATAGCCTCTCTCCCCTCTATCGATCATCAACTGTCAATAGATCGCTTTTCGCGACAAAAATTGACCTCCTGAGTATTCGTTGCGAATTGCGGGAGTTATGCCAAATTAAAATTGTCGGGTAACTTATGTTACACCCTGTGTACAAAAGTTGCACATGGGGCTTGCAAAACATGTGCACTAAGCTTGTTTCTACTATCTGTGTGTGATGGAAGTGCAAATTTATCTAACGCAGCAAAACTTGAATATTGTTTTGGATACAAACTCGTGCAGGCGATACTTGAAAGCTATCAACTAACCTACTAAAACACCCTCCTAAGATGGACTGCGTATGCCAAACAGTAGTCTAATATCTGCTAAACAATAATGCACAATGCATAACATGTTTCTGTAGCAAATTGTCCTCAAAATAAAGTTTGCTCAAATAAAAGTGACAAACAATCATAAAATTAGACGTTTTGATCTATCAACTCTCAAACTGAAAAAGCGCCGCGAGTAAACGTCAAAAGCGCGATTTTCGCAGCGAATTTTTTGAGAATGAGCGATGCACACAAAAAATAATGCGCCCATTTGATTCAGCGTCTCAAATAACGCCTGAGTAGATCATTTTTAGGGCCGGGCCTACAGACGTCTGCTTCCATGCGAAAACATAGCGCAAATGTGTCGCGCACGAAACTAACGCTCTATCATAGTACAGTAAAACCCGGCTACTTGCAGCTCCTCGGGAATCAACGAAAGGCTGCATTTAGCCGGGTCCTGCATATAACCGGGTTTTACTGAACAAAGGCGCGCGCTACGCGCGTGCAATAAAGCGTACCAAAAATCGATTTTTCTTACAACTATCAGTATTCTGCAGCGTATTGATTTAACTGCTATGAGAAGTATAACAATTGGTCTGTTTGTAGGCGGAAGTGACGAATTTTCCCGCTCATGTCATACTGACCAGGTGCCACACTTTTTGCAATAGTCATGGCCACGTTTGTAATTTCATATGATTTATAAATTAGACCACAACATGTTTTAAAAAATATTACTACAATGTGTTATTAGAGTGAGATTGTTCACAAAAATTAATATTGATAATCATTATGGTCATGAGCACTGGCTAGATCTCATATACATATATCTTTCTGAGGTCAAATACCTCTCAAATATGACTGTTATATGGTTGTCCAGGAGTTGGCAGCTGTCACCCATTCGCTGGGTTGAATGACAGTGAAGTTATGGCGGCATATGTAGGGTGAATAGCACATCTTGTCACGTTGGGCAAAGCAATCGACGAGACAGGTCTCCAGCTGCTCCATGATGGCCATTCCGCGGTTAGGCAATATGAGGCCAAGTGGTGCGTGCTGAGTGAGTCGTGTCTGCCAGTTGATTGTCAAAGGCTTGATGTACTTGGCAATGGCGTCATTTGCGTCTGACTCACTGATGGGGTTCCTGTGTTTCACTCGGCGTACGTGGTAGATGAGTGCATCAGCAGGTGGAATGGTCATATTGGAGAATTGCTTGCCATCCATCTCCAATATTTGGTGAACGTGGGCTCGTTTAACGCACTCTGGACGTAAAATCATCTTACTGCGTTCACCAATTCTCCATATTTTGCGCTCTAGCTGCACAACGCTCAGCTCATCAAATGTAAGCAACTCAGGTCGCGTCAGATTGTGGTAAGATTGCCGCAGGTGGGCGTTGCTGCTATGAACGTGGAATGCGCCAGTGTTTGGAAATTTCTTCTGGTACATATCAAGCAGTTGGAGCAGCGTTTGGTTGTGGAAGGGTAGAATCATCTCATCAAAGTCAACTGCCACCACATAATAAGCCTCGCCGCGTGCGCGATGCAAACAATCATTGATGCTTGTGATAGCTTCTGTCTGATAAACCAGAATGTTGGGATCTGAGGCACTTTCATCGCCACCAGGGAAGAACGACCAGTTGATGCGCTCAATATCAATCCTGCTGTCCTGTTCATAAATGTGAAGAATGCGATCGACCTCGGGCGCAACTGTCTGCAGGTAGAAGTAGAATTTGGTAGCACCACTGTGCTGCCAGAATTCAAGGAACTGAACAAGCAGCATCCACTCAGCAAATAGGAAGACTGGTTGCAGGCAGATAGCCAAGCGGTGCTTGGGTGTTTCTATGGCACGCGCATCCCTGAGTGGTATAGTATGTTGCAACTGGCGATCAGTTCCTCCTATAGAAATTGTGGCGCTATTGGTAAGGGAAATTTTGGGAGGCAGCTGGAATGTGGCATAGTATCCAACATATGTGCACATTGTCTGATACCACCATGGACAGGAGGTGCCAATGGTTGATAGTGTTGCATTGATCATGATGATGGTTTGGGTGGAATCAGTTGATGAAACATAAAGGTAAAGTGGTGCGCTTGAGTTACACATGCGCACTGTTGTCAGTCGCACTGTCACATTGTCTACCAAATATGCCCCCATTACATATGTTTTGCTTATATATGGTGGCGACTTAAAAGTTGCGCTTGATTCCAGCAGATAATAAGTTGATTGATTCAACAATTGATACGAATCAGTTACAATAATTGTAGTTGCTTTGCTATTAATATCTGCTCTAGTTGATTTTTGGAGTGGCGGCGCAGCAACTGAATAATCAGAGAGGATGGAATAAAGAAGATTATTTTTAAGCAGTGAAACAACTTTCATGACGGTGGTTTGATGTTGAGAGTTTGACAAAGTTCTTTGGCAGATAACTACAGTTCCAGTAAAGAAAATGAGTAGGGCGATCACGCGTCTCTTGACAAGCAGCCGCAGCCTCATTGATGCAGTTGAATTTTATAGCACTCCTACAACAGACTATTAAAGTGCTGCAGCAGTGCCAGGCAGTGCTCAAACTCGAGTAATTAACTAAGTTTTTTAACTTATTAAAAACTCAGTTATTTACTTAGTACTATAACTAAGTTTTGAAAAAAATGAGTACTAACTAAGTTACTTTCTAAGTTTAAAAATATCTTAGTTGCAGCACTGGTGCCAAGTAGTCTCTATCAAACATCGTGAGCAAATGACCGGGCCAATCCCATTGCACCAATGACTCAGGTGGCTTGTCACAGATCAAACTCTGTGTAACAGAAGGGACACCTAATTAATATTCTGTAAATGGGTGGCAGAGGATCTAATCGCGGTTTCAAAACAAAAAGAAATTACCAAAATAATCATAATCTCACTGTTATTGATATGGTTTGTAGTGCCACTTAGAGAGGATGACTATCACAATAATCTAATTTTGTTTTCTTGTAGCCTTAGCTATGGTTGATGATAACTAGGGTTGCAATAGGGACAAGCAATTCCCCATCCCGGAAAATTCCCAGTCATCGTTCCCGTCCCCAGAACTCTCCGTACTCGAAAATGTCAGTTCCCCGTCTCTGTTATAACTCTAATGGCAATAATTCCTAATCAGACAAATGTGAATTGCAAAACAAATTTTGACTGGTTTTGGCGCTGTGGCTGGCCTACCATCATTCGTTTTCGTTGAGATGCTATCATTTTAATTATATGATATTGTTTGTATTATATAATTATTATTAATTAATCTTCATATTAATAATATTATATTATTTTCACGTTTAATTCAGGGTGTTTCAAAAAAGATTACTGAAATCGTTTTTATAAAAAAAGACCGTGAGGCGCTCTGAGCTACATACTACGGAGGATAGCCCAAGGGCGGACCTTCATTTTGAGGGGGTGTGCGTGAACTGCACCCTCAACGTGTGCGGGATACAGGCAAAATATTGTTAATGCTCACACCCGATATTTCACTTCCTTTGCTCTCTTTAGTGCACAATGTATGTACAGCGATCAACACCCCCTTGCAAAATATTCCTAAGGCAGGAACACATCTATCGATATGCGCAAATCTCCATATGTCCTAAGGGCATTTTGACTCAAGTGAAGATAAACGGTATGTCAATATTTTTCATTTTATGCAATTTTTATGTATTATTATGAATTTTTTGGATTTTCTTTTTCTTCCGTCCTACACGACATTAATGGATAGGCAAATAGCGCTTAACTATTGCATTATAGTCAATTTTACCCGTGTTTTAATGATAAAATTGATCACATAAGATGTGCCTCGGCACCAAAGGCCGGTTTCATTTGCATATCATTTATTCTTAAAAAATGAAGATTTGCGTATATTAATCGATGTGTTCCTGCTTCAGGAACATTTTTCAAGGGGTTTTGATCATTTTGCGCACATTATGCACTTAAGAGAACGGTAAACGTGAAATTCCGGATATGGGCGTATGCAAATATTTTGCAAAAATCAAGCGCACCCTGAATATGAAGATCTGCCCAAAGGCTATCCTCCGCGGTTTGTAGCTCGGAGTGCCTTGCGACCTTTTTCTTAAAAGCTTCAATAACTTTTCTTTTGAAAACCCATTCGAAATATTTGGAAACGACTGGCAATACATCTACGACAGAGATGGGTGCTTATTGCCGTGTTGGGGTAAGTATCAAAGTACCCTTATGAGAAAGTATTACGATGACGACATAAATTGATACTTCAGACCTTGGGCTCCAATCAGCCAATAGACGTCAAGGCTTGATTCTACCATCGTAAAAATATCGCCAAACCTTTTTTTATGGGCCATACTGTAGTTGAAATCGAATCAAATGCAATAGTAATCATTTCTAGCGTCGAAGTGTGATCTTGTGACTTTGTAGCACAGCGATGACAGCTACATACGATGATGATGTCCCTCCAAACAAATAATTTGCTTACCTGAAATAAACACTATTCGTACAACACAGTCGTATTTCTTACAACGGTAGAGCAGATTTATAATAGTCAGAGCGACTGACTGACAGCATGTTGCACTGCTCTCTCAACCTGTCAAATATCTGCCAATATTTGCGAGCTCTGCGATTATTTTCTTTTAAGCGCTTAATTCTGATTTATTTATTCAAGCTTATTCGCAGTAGATATTCCAATGGACGCCTGTGCAATTTGTGACTCTTCTTCAGCATTATTACATCCTCTGCGCCCCAGCTGCTATCAAAATTGCGCCTCATCAGCGCATCGTCCTGCGTTGCGCTTTTCAAAGGTGGTTGCCACTCAATGACGCGTCGCGCTTAGTGGACGCACGACATTGTTGCGATCCTGAGTGGTGCTAAAGCTTACTGACTGCTGGTGTTCTATAACTAATTGACAGAGAACTGATGACTGAAAAATTAAAAAACAGTCAAGTTTCGGTACTTGAGATTGCGATATCGGGAGAGCGATAAAAGGGTGGTAATGGACTTTAAAATGTATTGCAGTTCGCCTAAGGAATCAAAACACTTTTGGATCTCTTTCAGACGCAAGTAGTAAACTGTTTTGAATGGCAATTAGTTTTGAATGAAAAATTTGAATGTGGAATTTTAAACATGTTCCAAAAAGCTTTCTTGTGGTAATAATGCTCTTTGCCGCTTAAAATTGATAATCGCTAGTCACGTAGCAACATCGCACGTAAATTGCATTCACTTTTAGCAAGAATGAAATATTGTTCATCAGAAAAAATTATAATCAGAACTATAACTGGAATGCGATGAACATAATTTCAGCAATTAACTTTTAAAATCGTTGAAAAGTCAGTGATAAAGAATAGCAATAATTTAACGTGGTTGTAAAATTATTATGTATCATTCGATTATTTTGATAGATTATAGGGTTTGCTTTAAGACGAAATGTGTTGAAAATTGCTTTATAGCCATGCGAACTACCGAAACAACCGATTCGCTCGTACTCAATGTACCATGTCATCTAACTATTTCTATTATTTTCCGCTTACTGCTAAGCGCTCATAAAATCTTATTACAAAGCTGTAACAGGGACGGGGAATTTCAGAGACGGGAACAAAATAATGTAATACAAAACAAAATAATATTACTTAAAACCCATGATAATCTATCAACATAACATTAATCATACTGAAATGATAGTAAAATTTATAGGTTTTATTTTAGTAATTTTTATAATTTATTACTTGTGATGTTAAGAATCGACTACTGTGTGAAATAAACAAGAAAAGTTTGTAATTCTCCACTAGTTTACAGGCAAGTAAAGTTCATAAATCTTAATTGTCGCTCCGTTGAACCATTAGTCCAGGGGGACTGCCTTTAATCAATGTTAGCGAATAGTGAGATGCGTCTGAGTTGTGTCGAATACGCTTCGAGACTGTTTTACATGCACCATTAAATCGCACACAATAGGGAACATTTAGGTTATCGTAGTCGGGTTCCTTCAGATAATGATACAGTGAAACCCGGGTAAGTGCACACCGGATAAGTGCACAACCCGGATAAGTGCACATGTTTTGCATGCACCGTGTGCAACTTTTGTATGCAATTGTTCCCGGATAAGTGCACAAGGGTGTGACCCCACCCAAATGTCACTGAAAAATGTGCGCATATGATGTATAGTGCATCAAGAAAATGCCCTTGTTTCTCAAAACGTCTTTCAACCTTGTTTATCTTGAAGCTGTGTATAATGGCAAGAAGTGTTTTCTTTACCATTTCCGCTTTAACAAAAGCACTTTCCATGTCAATAAAACATTTTTCTAGTCAGATTTATAAGAAAAAGTCTTTTTTGATGTAGAAAATGTTCTCATTACCCTGGAAAGTGTCTATATTAAGTGGGGATGCTATATAACTAATCACATATGCTTATTTTCAGGATTTGAACAAAAATCGGGTCAGGATCTATGCACTTAGGCAGAACCCGGATAACTTCACAACCCGGATAAGTGCACAAGATTTTCTTGCCGCATCGATGTGCACTTACCCGGGTTTCACTGTAATACTGCTGTCCTTTATGTTCGAAACTTTAATCTGACCAAAATGGATCGAGAATCAAAGTATCAGTGTATTCTCTAGAGTTTTTGATGTTCACCGCGTGAGGGCGCTGCAGTAACACTTTTGTGAGCACATCGAGAGAACCGGGAGGTAAACTGCGAAAGAAGTTCGTGGTGATAGTATTGGTGATTGCAATTCTGATACAATAACAATCATGAAATTTCTAAATGCAGAAGAATAAAACAAAATGAAAATTTCAGAACTAATTTCTGCTTGGTGGTAATAGTATACTGGGCCGGACCGGAAGTGGCACTCGTTAGATCCGGTATTCTTTGCGAACACAACCTTGATAAATCCGGAGATCTCATTTGACTCAGCCAAACTGAAACTTTGCGGTGACAGCACAAGGGTAAAGAAACGTTTGACACTTGTATAGTATGATGTTGATAATTTTAGCGCAAAGGTGGTCCAAATTTCTATTTGCGTGTACATACTCTCGAAGAAAAATTGCAACTTTGGATGTAACATTTTTCACTACTGCGTCTTTGGCAGACGCCTTCAATAAGACGCCGCAAGTGAATACCTCTGTGTCGTTAAGCAAATATCGACTCCCAAAGTGCTTTATAAAGACCCAAGAGTAGCCTGAAGTCAAAATGTTATTTTATATACCTCACTTCTTTAAGCGCTCATATTCTGGTCTTGCAAGTTGCATGACTATAGCATTTTGCATATTAGTTTATACAAATATACTAACAACTCCTTCAGTGAACCAGTATTTGATTTCGCATAAAATAACTCTCGAGAACAAATGTAAGTTTTCTCCGACATGCGATTATTATACAGTGAGCAAATTTTAATATTACAGTAAAATCAACGAATTTACCTAACGCAGCAAAATCAAATACCGTCCGTACCACCATTTCGACGTTTCTGAACTCATCGACTAACGTTTTCTCTACTGGTAAGAAAAGTTATGTGCACGAAACAATATGAGCATTCGCGCAGCCATCACATATGTTAAAGAAATCTTGCAATGTTATATTTAAAAATTAATTTGCAAACTGTGAACAATTAAACACAGAAGTATACAGGAAGAAAAAGTTCTAATACAGTTTTTCAAAGATTGCATTAATTTAATTACAAAGTTAATTAATGAAAATTGACATTACTAGGAAGCTCAGAAAATTTTTGTCTGTGAAGCTGCCCAAAAATTCTTTTCACAAAGTGATCCACCTGAAAAAAGAAAGGATTACAGTAATTATTTAAGTGAAGGAGAAGCCCTAAGTTTTGGCTGCGATACGTCATGCCTCCTAAATCGATCGGTTCTTGCCTTAATAATAGTAGGTTTTGTCCCAAAAATGAGATATATTGCCCTCGAAAGGTAAGAATGCTCCCTAAATGATAGATTCTGCTCCCAAAGTAATTAAAGTTATACCCAGAACAAAAAGTTAGTGAACCCAGAAATGAATAATTATTTAACCCCAAGTTTGTAACGTTCTTGACCTCTTTCAGCATGTTTAGTCTCTAATAATCTTTTATACCCAGGGTTCCGAATGAAAAATTTTGAAAAAAAGGACATTTCGAAAATTGTCCTTTTTTGTCCTTTTTTTTTAAAATTTGTCCTTTTTAAAAAGATTTTTCCATTTTGGGACCCTAAATTTTGAAAGTCATTTTAAAAAATATCCTTTTTTTCTGTGTCATAATCGTCTATTTTTTTCAAAATGACCTTTTTTTAGAAATTTTGGCCATTTTATCAAAAAAAAGGACAAAAAAGGACGTTCGTTGAAAAAAAAGGACATTTCTTTTTAAAAAGGACATTCAAAATTAAAAAGATTTAGGATCCAAAAAAAGGACAAATCTTTTTAAAAAGGACACTTCGGAACCCTGTTTATACCGTATTTTAAGAAATAATGGCACGCGCAAAAGTTGTGGCACAGGGTCGAGAGGGGGTTGAAACACTAGTGGCACCCGCGGAAATACTAGCACTTGCACTACTATTTTCCGCGTGTTGATCTAGAACAGAATGATCTTAAAGATGATATGGATGCTAGTGATTGTGCTTCTGTGTCCTCGATGTAGCTATGATTTGAAGTTTTAGCATGTTGCTGTTTTTTTATAAAGATACCTTTAACCTGCTTCTGTTTCGTTCATAAAACTACCATTTTCCTTGTCTTAGAAATGATAACATACAGGGTGGCGCAGAAAAAACTGGAACATTTTGTTTTACGTCTATATTTTTGCTCAGCCTGAACAGATTGCTGCGAAATTTTAAAAAACATACTTCAAGATATGCTTTGATCGTGTAAAGTTTCATTTTGATCGGTTAGCTCAACAATGTTTCCCATCATATCATAGACGTCGTTGCAGAATTTTCTAATTTTCGAAAAATGTTGATATTAAAACTATGAATAACTTTGTTAAAACAAAAACAAACAAAGTTAAACGAGATCAGATTTGTAAATTTGAAAAGGACGTTGTGGGGATTATTTTGTAAAAGAATTGGGACAAGCGGTCAAGTAGTTGTGATTTGCCAGCGTTTTGAATTCGTGGTGTCGCATGAAAATTCGAGTTCAAATCGACAGGTCCCACAATTGTATCAAATAAACAAAAGGGCTTGAATTCAGGAAGCTGTCAAATCATAAGCACTTGATCGATTGTCCCTATTCTTTTTTAATAAAATCTTATAATGTTCATTTTCAACTTTCCAAACTTGATCCCGTTTGACTTTCTTGTCACAAAGTTATTCATTGGTAAAATGTCAGCATTTTTTCGAAAGTGACGAAATTTGACATCGTCGCATGTGATATGATAAGAAACAGTGTTGGTGCTACCGATTAAAACGAAACGTTACGCAATCAATCAGCATATGTTGAAGTCCATTTCTCTTAAATTTCGCAGCAATCTGTTCAGACTCAGCAAAAATATAGACCTAAAACAAAATGTTCCAATTTTTTCTGCGCTACCCTGTATATCTCTTAAAGCGCTACCGAATGGCTTCTTCACGTTTACGCCAAAGATAACATTGACTGAATCATCAAAAGTATCCATCATTTTCCATAACATATCTCTAAGCAAGAATATTTCAGCGATAAAGCTAATTGCGACAGAAACTTTAGCAACTTCGTCACCAACAATTGAGACTGAGAAGTTAAACAGCAATATATCAACACTGACTACAACATCTCAACCAATAAATTTTAAAATGAACACAGAACTGGCAACTATGAAAGAGACAGTAAATGGGTTGCCTCCAAATGTGGCTTGCTATGCTTCGAAAACATCTTTCAACATAAATCTTAGCTATACTGAACTGGACCTTTTGGAAGGAAATTTCGACTTCCAAAATAGTTTGCAACCAGGAGGCATATGGGAGCTACCTTATGCAAAGATAAACGTTACAATAATTATACCTTATAGAAAAAGAGAGAGACACCTTTCAATATTTGTTGTTAATATGCACAAGTTTCTGCAGCTGCAAAATATCAGCTACGCACTGGTGGTTGTCAATCAGGTACGTGCTCTTAAATCCTAACATTTGGCCGTTAGCGGTATGAGGTATGTAAAGTCACAGCCAATGGCCGCCTAAATACAGGGTGTTTCAAATAATAGTTCCGATTTGAATCTTGAATAACTTTTGATTGCGTGGTTCGATTTGAGTGAATCCAACGGCGTTCGACTCCCCGTGCTCTAGGATTTTTTAAAAAATTTTTCAAAAATTTTTCTTTTCGGGACCAAAATTTTTGTTTTTTGACCGTAACTTTGTTCAGAGATGGCCGATTGGCCCAAAACTAACATTTTTGAGACCTAAAAAATCCGGGGAATGGGATAATATCAAAATTAAGATATTTTCATTTTGGGACGAAAAATTCGATCTTAGAGTTTTGACACGAAAATTATTAAAATTTGATACAGGTCCATTCCCCGGATTGCGTAGGTCTCAAAAATATTAATTTTGGACCAATTGTCCATCTTTGAGCAAAGTTACGGTCAAAAAACATGAATTTAGGTCCCAACACGAACACTTTTGAAAACAGAAGAAACAAAATCCTAGAGCACAGGAGATCTAACACCGATTGATTTACTCAAATCGAACGACGCAATCAAAAGTTATTCAAGATTCAAATCGGTACGATTATTTAAAACACCCTGTATTACCTTAACAATTTTGATTGCATTGATACAGCAGATACACTTATTTTGATAAAGTTTTTATTTTCTGTCTGATTGAATTTAAAATTTCGCACTATTGTAGCGTGAGTATAGCATGCTCGTTCGCAGAAGATACAGCAGTTTTAATAGCGGAAACAAACGAGAGGCCTAATCTACGCGAGATAAGCGAGAGATTATTTCGATAGCGCACAACAAAGAGACGCGGCGGAACAACGCAATAGGGAATACGGGATCAGTCGTGGATCAGGAAGATTGCGAGATTCAAATTAACAATCAGTTCAGTGCTGCGCTCCAGCATGCCCCATACCTCGGCAGAAAAATATATTTAAAAAATCCTGACGCTACTTTTGGAAATTCCTATCTGAATTATCCCAGAATGCGAAATTTCATCAAAAGCTGAAACATATTTGCAACCTGTGTAAATTGCAACTTCCTAATGCTCACTGCTTGAAGAATTCGATCTAAAGACTTCAAGCAGGAAAATTATTCAAAATGTGCCATTTAATAGATTTGCCATAGTGAATTCATGAATTCGATATGGCACAGCTTTTCATTTAACAGGAACCTGTTTTTGGGTGTAGTGTTTACTAATATTTTATGGATTAAGTAATTATCGCCTCTTCATTCATCTTACATCATTTAGGTGGATGATAAAAAATTTAATCGCGGTGGGCTGTTCAACGTCGGTTTTCATGAAGCACAGAAAATGAGCATTTCAAACGACTGTTATTTTTTTCACGACGTAGATTTAATTCCAGAAAATGGATATCTGACATATTGCTGCTCATCTGATGCTGTTCTCCATTATGCCACAGCTATTTGGAAACACTCATCGCCAGGAAAAGTGTAAGTCATATTGAACGTAATCGGGGCTAAAGAGCGACCGGTACGAGAGAGGTCCTAAAGCGATTCTCGCCTGATTACAATGTTTGCATTCAAATAGCTCCGTACCGCATTGTTATGGCCACTAACTCTTACGTAACGCAGTTCAAATCATGCGCGTCCGATTACGGTAGCCTTCGCGTACCGGCGCCCTTTAGCCCGATTATATTGGAGGTTAGAAGACGTATAATTATCACTAGCAAAGTAATTGGGCTAAAGGGCGACCGGTACGCGAAGGCAACCGCAGTCGGAGGCGCGTGATTTGAACTGAGTTACGTAGGAGTTTGTGGCCAAAACAATGCCCTACGGTGCTATTTGAATGCAAAAATTGTAATCAGGCGAGAATCGCTTTAGGACCTCTCTCGTACCGGTCGCCCTTTAGCCCGATTACTAGCAAAGAGTGCTGCGCTAACGCGCCGTGCTATCCGCTTGAGTTTTCGCATGTCACCCCTGCTTGACTGTGTCACCCGTACCACTCAGCGGCACGGAATTCGCAAGCTGCCTTTGGGTTCCTGTAATCTAGTACCGCTGGTCTTTTATATTTATAAATGCAAACAAATTTGCACACTACACTCATCAGAAGGCAGTTCGATGAGAATCATAAAAAAGGACTTGCGCAAACATCTATTTGGCAATTACCCAGTGAAAGTTCTCGAAGGATCCAGAATGTTCTCCGATAGGATTTGTCTAAATCTATTGATTGGAGGCGGCGGTGGCGTATATAAAACTCTGCCCGTGTAATACTCTGCCGGGCAGAGGATTATACGTGTAATACTCTGACCTTACATTCTTAAGAAATATTTGCCCTACATGATGTAAAAATCGTACATATACTAGTAAGCTGTGCTTTTTAATGCGATAATATTAATAAGACACAATTTACGTTGAAAACAGGGCCTGATAAACTTAGCTGATATTTTAATTTTTAAATTATAAAATGATGCGCTAAGCAGGAGTATGTATTTCATTCTCGAACACCGCTCATCGATATCATTCTCATAGCAGTGACGGCAAAGATCGCGAACCTCAGAGAAAATTCTCATATATTTCCAAACCCCAAATACCCAAAACCAGCTTCCAACCATTCAGACCATCTCAATACCATTCTAGTATACTCAGCAAACGATTACTTTGAGGCTGTTCTCACTCTATGACCTTCTTACACTGTAATAATGTTTTTACTAACACTAATTTTTATTTTACCCATCACTATACGCGTAGTAAATAAGAATTCCTTGAGGGCAGAATATTACACGCAGGGCAGAGGATCCCATAGCTTTGACTCATATAATCCTCTGCCCGGCAGAGTAGTTCACGGGCAGAGTATTATACACGACATCGGTCCAGAACTGGAATTTGTCACATTACGCACTCACGGTTTTTATTTACTCTCGATCACATTGAAACACATTTGCGACGGGTTTCGAACAAAGATTGTTTTCAAGGAAACAGAAGATTTTCCATTGTAAAATTTCAAAGCAAAAGGTTTTTGGGGATATTGTTTTGAATGAAACCATTAAAATCTTTCATATAATCTTAGTTAAAGGGAGATTTGCTTCGAATGCTATATTAAGCCATTTCGCATATTACGTTTTTGCCCTCGATGTGTACATAATAGAGGCGGGACAGAAGTGGTATGGGTTGGGTACAGTACTCTTGGCATACACAGCCATAACATGATCGGGTATCGCTTAAAGTCCAGCCCGAATCGTGAGGTGTTCACATACACGCACATACACGCACACACACAGACGTTTCTTAATGTATAGGGCAAGAACTCTCGCAAAGAGCACCACGCTCTTCGCTCGAGTCCTTACCCCATACATTAAGGCGATATGTGATTGAGAGGCGATACGTTAGCAATAAACTATGAACGACGAATGACCTGATGACTAAAGAAAAAATATGCGCTCGATAGTTTCCAATGTTCACCGCGAGAGGGCGCTACGACGAAATTTTTATGGTTACAACGTTAATACCGTATGATGGACCCGATCGGAAGTGGGCTGGGGTACCATTACTGTTTACAACCCTGGTACGACCGGGGACCGCAAAAGGTCCGGTCTACCCGAACCGTGGGGTTTCCACGTACACGCTCGCACACACACACACGGTGCTGGCTTAATATATAGTATTGCAGAGGACCATAAACTGAGGTGCACTTACTATTCACGTCCAATATTTTCAATAGAAGATATTTTAAGCTTTGAATATGATTCATGTAATCAGCCCGAGCCAAACCAATTGAAAATGAGAATGATTATGCGTTAATTTTGAATGCAGTATTTCAGAGAAGATTACAGCCAGTATTTCGGTGGCGTTGTCGCAGCTACAACATCCCAATTTCAAAAGGCGAATGGATTTTCAAATAATTACTGGGGCTGGGGCGGAGAAGACGACGATTTCAAAAAACGGTTAGTTATTGTATCTATTTCTTATATGAAGCCATCATTTATAAACGGTGAAGTTTTGTTCATTATACATACGACTATGGTAGTTTTTGCAAAATTTTTAACAGCATCGTTCTGTCACTTAATTTGAAGCGTATTGAAGACGGATTAAAAGTTTATTTACTATTGCTCTTCATAATATTGGTTTGGGCCCGGATTAGTGACAACATCTAAGCTTTGCTCTGTCAACTTTGCACTCTTAGTTAAACGAAGAGCAACATTTCTCCACGTTAACTTATTCCTGGTGTTAACTTTAAAGTGCGCCATTTAGAATTGCTTTATTCGATGTTTCGTCCTTTTATACGTCGTGAAACTATTCAGAGTTCGGGCAAGTGGTCAGAAACATTCAAATATTCCTTTTGCTGAAGGAAGGTACGTCATGTTCAAGCACGACCGCGATAAAGGGAACGAGGAGAATGGTTTGCGCTTCAACATTTTGGGCGAAAGCGAAAAAATGTGGATGACCGATGGACTTAAAACATTAAACTATACATTAAAAACTATGCTGAAGAAAAAATATTACACAGAAATTCAAGTTTCATTCTGAAACTAATAATGTTATTTAAGTTTTCGATAATCACACCATGACAGGTACAGGATGATTAAAAAAAACAGGCGACATAACTTTGAACGGCGTAACGCTTTTGACCGAAATTTTAATAGTATGGTGTCCTGGGATGGGGCTTCAAGTGGGCGGAGTTTGGTCCGCCTCCTTTACAAACTGTCGTTGCGGGACCCCAAAATGTGCGAAAAAAGGGCCTTAAATCAGAGGTGACTTTGGAAGGTCACTGTAAAGCAGAGAGTTGAGATGGTGACCTGATTTTTGGGCCGCGGGTAGTCTCCAAAGGTGCAAATGTTTTGTAAAAAACTTTTGGCAATTGACCTGAAATACCCCATAGGCCGTTTTTTGGTAGATTTTTGAGCACTTTTTTTGGGCATTTTTTGGAAAATTTCTGACCAATTTTCAAAACTTTTGGGAAAACATTCTCACTGGACTACCCCTGGCCCAAAATTCAGCTCATCATCTCCATTTTCCGCTTTACAGTGACCTTCCAAAGTCACCTCTGATTTAAGGCCCTTTTCCGCACATTTTGGGGTCCCGCAACGACAGTTTGTAAAGGACGCGGCCCTAACTCTGCCTACTTAAAGCCCCATACTAGGACATCATACGGTTAAAATTTTAGCCGAAAGCGCTGCGCTGTTCAAAAGTTATGTCGCCTGTTTTTTTTAAACATCCTGTAGTAAAATCACAATCTAAAACTCTCCTAGCGCCTGAAGAATACATCTTTGTACGGTAAATATGACAACGTTAAACAATCTTGCCTCTCATGTTAAGTTTTAATGCTGTTCTGTTTTATATTGAATGAGCATTCCACATGACAACTGAGTTGAGAAATAACGATGATTTTTGCCGAAAACAAACGCAAACGGCTCGTTCACCAACTAAGTGATATTACGGAACTGATCTTGAATCAAAGAATTGATTTACTCAACCATTTTCTGCCAACGCTGCGCAATAGGATTTTGGTTAGACAACAGTCACATCACAGCATGACCATTGTATCGCCAGCTACATATTTCAGGCTGTTGGCTATACTCAGAGTACGGATTTACAGGGTGACCACAATGTTCCCGCGCAAAGATAACCAACCTTCATCCGCTTCAGACAAAACCAAGCAGAAAAATTCAAAAAAATTTATAAAATAAGAACATATCAACAATATGTTAATTGATTTTTGATGTAGCCTCCCTTGGCGAGGGCCGATTGGTGTAGTGGTCTACACCTTTGCTCATCAGTCTCAAGGACGCGGGTTCAATTCCCGCTGAGGGCGGCCCCTCACCCAACCAAGGTGCCCATCCCTCCGTGGGTCGGGGAATTGGTAGCAGCTAAGCTGCGAATATACCGGCGACAGGCCCTCGCGACAGGCCGGCCGATGCTCTACATGTCGCATCAACTATGGTCCAATGTCGCATCGCGACAACGGGCCAGAGGAGCGGACCCCGCCACCCTGCGGGACAACCGCTAAGCGGACACTGCGAATAGCGGTACAAACGCTGAAGAAAAAAAATGTAGCCTCCCTTGGCTCTGATTGATATAGACATCCAAACGTTTCGAAAAATTATCGACGACGGCACGAAGAATTTCTGCAAAGATATCGTCCCACGCCTTGAGGAGAGCGACGCGCAGAGATTCGAAAATATTAAAGTACTTGCTAAAGAGTTTAACATCGGACCGTACGGTAATCGTATCCTTCCCTGTTCTTAATTTATGCAATACTTCAGTCTATTATGAAGCATAGCGCAAATTATCGCTATGAATTACTTAACTTTGGGGAACGATTACGGTACTGGTCCATTATATTTAGTTTTACCGAGGACGGCTTCGCGATGGGCAAGAAATGTCCCTTTTGAAAAAGTCTCTCTCTCCGATTTGCTGATGCACACCAATCCCTATTGGATCTTTAATAATCTCTCCAATGTTTTCCATTGGGTTCAGATCAGGCAAATTCCCTATCCGCATTACATTTGTACGTGTGTATGATTTCAGTCTTCAGTATTAATAAATGCTATCTTTTGAAGTTAAAATTATTTCACCAATATCTTCTGCGTTCCTTACAGCAGCTTACGGGCCAATTTCATATAGCTAATGCAAATATAATTACATTTTACATAATATACCAGATGTAGTTACATCCTCATTCTTCTCAGTTTCATAAAGAAAAATGCGAAATGTTTCTACATTTGCATTTTACCTCGGTACTTTACATTTGCCTTAAATTTCCATAAGTTTAACTTGCTGCAAAGCCTTAAAACGCAAGTGCGATTATTTTTTTGAGATAATTAATCACAAAGTGAATGATGCCAAACATGCGGACAGTTTTTGCTTTACAGTCAACTGCTTTTATAACGTCGGTCAAGGGACCAGCCAAAGACCGACGTTATAAAGCCAGCGACGTTATAGAGCCAGGCGTTTTAAACGCAGTTGACTGTATGAATAATTATCTCGGCACAGAATGATCAGATTTACTTGAGCAGCCACTCATTTTTGCTCGCCCTGCGCGCGAGCATATTTCCCCAGAGAGCAAAAGTGAGGCGTGCGTACAAGTCGCACCATGTTTTCGCATGGAAGCTGACGTGTGTAAGCGCTAAAAATCATCGACTCGGTAGTAATTTAGCACCCTGATTTGAATGAACGCATCAGTTTTTTACGTACATCGCTCATTCGCAGGGAAAAATCGCAGTTTTGACGATTTCTCTTGTTTTCTTCTCGAGAGTTGAACGAGTTAGCTTATATGGAACGTTTGTTTTGATCGCGTGGCACACTTGGGAGCCAAGTTTCGCTCGCCTGATCTACTTATTGGCGACTATGACGCCAAAATGGACAAATATGAAAACGGCCGTCATAGTTAATGAAATCGGCCGGCAAAAAACCTGCTACTGAAAACGGCCGGCAAAAAAAAGCTAACTACTGAAAACGGCCGGCAAAAATACCTCCTACTGAAATCGGCCGGCAAAAGATATCTGTAATTACTGAAAACGGCCGGCAAAGACGAGAGACTCGTTTCCTTGAGCGGTCGGTCGTAAATGTCTCTCGGTCACTAATGGACAGGAACNTCTCCGTATTTCGCGTCCCGCTGCAGGCTAATTAAGCTGTAAAAGTAGTGACCGCCTCTCGCTCGGTCTAAGGCGGCGGCACGTGAAATACGGAGAGGTCACGAAAAAACAAAAAACAGACCTTTGATTCTTGTTTTTTTGATTTTCGTCGAGAAAACAAAAAACAAGCCGGTCCACGCAATTGTTTTTTGATTTTACGTCAGAAAACAAAAATTCAAATATTAGCGTCAGGATTATTATCACCGTGTCAAGGTCAAACATAGGGCGCGTTTGAAGTTTTTTCCCGCCTCATCAGTACTGATTAAAGATTTTCATTTCACGTTGCAAGCAGAGCAAAATAGAAATCATATTTTGAATTCAGTTTAACGTTTCTTTTACCGACCGCTTTAAAAAAATAATTTTTTGCCGGCCGTTTTAAGTAATTAGTCGTTCATCGACGGCGCGCAGTAAATTTTTTGCCGGCCGTTTTCAGTAGCAATTTTTTTGCCGGCCGATTTCATTAACTATGGCGGCCGTTTTAATTAGTGTCCGCCGCTTACCCACTGCTGCACGCTTACTGATTTTGTGTATACAGGGTGACTCAATTATTTCTCACCCATTTGTTTTTGATTAACTTTTGTCAAAACTGTCCGATTTTTTTGTTTCTGATTTGTTCAATTTTCAAGAAACTAAGAATTTTATTGATACCATGATCAGCTCACAGGATAGGTTTGAAGGGGTTCACAAAAATTTTAAGTGGGTATAGCTTTTTCGAAAAAGAACAGGCTGACCTAACTCATTGCGACGATTTGTTTTTTGAATAACTTGGCCTAGCTGATCCAAAGGAGCTAAACTCGGCATATATATCTGTAAATCTTGACGGTTCGTTTACAAAAAGAATCAATGAATTCGATTATGACGTTGTCAAGATACGGTCTTGCAAAGATAAGGTCTTCGTTTTCATGCGGATTTCCTGCGGCCCGTACTGTGTTCGATAATTTACTAGTAAACGAGAACGTATCTATGCATGGCCGTATCTTGACGCCATAATCGTAATCATAGATTCTTTTTTCAAACGAATTGCCAACGTTTTTAGATTATGTATGCCAAGTTGAAGCTCATTTGGATCATTCTAAACCAAGTTACAGTGGAATTCACTTATATCGGTTTCGCTTATACCGGTAATTTTGGCCGGTCCCGAATTTTGGCCTATGTTTTGTACATGGCGAATTCTGCTTATATCGGTTTCGCTTATATCGGTATTTTGCTTATACCGGTAATTTTGGCCGGTCCCAAAGCGTTTCATCCCATACAAATAAGTTCGCTTATACCGATAATAGAATCGGCAGACCTGTCATCAGAAAATGAGCTAATTCTGATCAATTCAAGAGACATAAATATGCCAAAAACACTGCTTCAGTATTCATAATTTGACTTCACTAGCTACCACGCACGTTAGCTACGCTTCCTGACGTTTAAGAACGCTAAAGGAGACTACACTTTTTGTACTAATATTTCGACAACAATGAGAAAATTCCGCTTATACCGGTATTTTCGTGTAAAATGGTCAAAATACCGGTATTAGCGAATTTCGCATATATCGGTATGTCGCTTATACCGGTAATTTTGGCCTGTCCCCCAAATACCGGTATAAGTGAATTTCACTGTATTCAAAAACAAATTATTTCCTTACTCTGTACTCGGAGGACTGCATTTAGACGGTTGGTTACAGAGAATGCATGAACCAAATTATTTGAAACTAAGGGTAATAGAAGCTCAACCAACCTGATACATTCCTATAAAGTTTCAGCAAAATCGGTCGCGTGGTTTGGAAAGGGTAGTAATTTTGAATCCACCATAGTTGCGGTTGACCCTTTACCTTATTTGGCGAAAAAGGGATACCTCACTTAAAACCCTTGTGAACCCCTTGAAACAAATCCGTTTGAGCTGATCGTGGTATCAAAATAATTCTTAGCTTCTTGCGAACTGAACAAAAAAGAAATAAGCAAATCGGATAGTTTTGACAAAAATTATTCAAATAACAAATGGGTGAGAAAAACTTGAGTTACCCTGTATATCCCATACACCAATGAGTTCGTCTACCTTTGTAATCACATCATCCAGCAACAGTTTGCAATCCTTCGCTTTCGCATATAAATCTGCAGCAGTCTGCCTGGTTATCTTTTCCAGTTCGCTGGGTGATTTGAGCTGCTGGATCTGTGTTAGGATCTCAGAAAACATATTCTCCAATTCTTCCATCCTTGTGGTATCGATTTGGTCGTTCTGCAAAAGTCACATTTTTCATCAGAGAGGCTGACGTCCATAAAATATTGCAACGTTTTGAACATTCTTATGGAGATTCATTTCAAAATTTTTGTAAATAGCAATTACCTAATACAAAAGATAAATAAGGTTCATTCTGTACACATAAGAAGCTTAAGGTGTCGTGCACCTACCAGCAAAATTTTGAGAAAAGCTCGTCTGGGTAAAAAGCAAAAAAAATTTGTGTAAAGTGAAAGGAAAGTTGGTCGTCCAATTCCGAGCTCATCTTCAAATTTTTCGCATCCTTTTGAGAAGCGCGCAACCCTATAGTGAATGTTTATACAGGGTGTCGCAAAAATAGTGGATGCTTTTTGTTTTTGAACAACTTTTCGCAAACTGATTGAACTGAGCTGAAATTTTACAAACTTATTATCTGAACTTTGCCATTTTTTACGAAGAAGTTTGTCCAGTTTGGACGATTGGTAGCCGAAATATAGCCATTTAAAAAGAATCACTCATTTTGAAGGCTTTTGCCTTCAGGGCAACCGTAAAGCGCGACGCAGCAGACCACTTTTCAATTTCTTTTCTTGTATTTTTCTACGTTTCCGGATCGGGAAAAGCAGAAAATGAAATATGCAATAAAATAAATTGAAAAGTGGTCTGATGAGACGCGCTTAACGTCTCATAACTGCGAATATGAGAGTGTCTCTGTTTAGAGACAGTATGATGCATTTTTAAAAGCAGACAAACCAAGTGATGACTGTTTATTACCTTCTTATGCTTTTGTTCGACGTTCTCATTCTGTGTTATTTCTTCCCTCTCTCTTGTGGACATTGTTTCCATGCTAGGTATCAGCGCAGCCACTCCGTCGTCTGAATGATTTGCTCGTTCGACAATGCTGTCGTTGTTTTCTGCATTATCGATGTTGCCGACCTTTTTATTGGGCGTCATTTTCATCTGCTCTTCTGGAAGCGAAAATTCATATACAAAATTCCAGAAATCGTATTACTTTATTATAGGCACCGCATTTCATTCCATCACCGCTTTACTAACTCTCAACCAAATCATACAATGGAAAGCAAAATTATTTGGCAATTATGCCAGTGGATTAATTTTGTAAACTCTGGGCTACCTTACGACTTCCTGCAATGTTATGCAGCAAAACTTTTAAAGTATTTTCTGTGATCTTTCAAATGATAAATCTCATTCTTTCGCGTCACATTGCAGTAACCCAATGAATGAGGTATACCATTTGGAAGATCACAGAAAATGCTAAAAGGTTGTCTACTGCAAAATATACATTACAGGAAGTTGTTAGATAGCACAAAGTATACAAAATTACTCCGCTTATATAATTGTCAAATAATTTTGCACACCAATAGGATATTTAAAAATTTTGAGAAAGACCAAGCGTTTGAATGCATTCAGTGCAGTTTTACTAATTTCACACCGTATACAAAGTATTGTTTTTTGATTAACTTGGACCATAATAATCTTGCTGGCTGAAACTTGACATAAATACTCTGAAGCCACTGGGATTTTGTTTGAAAAAAAGAACTATTAAAGTCGACATGGTGTTGTTAAGATATGGTCAAGCATACTAAAGCACTCATTCTCAAAGATATGGGAAGGTGTGGTTATGGGCGTCGCATGCAACTCGCATGAAAATTAGTGCTTTTGTTTGGTTGACAATATCTTGCCAACGCCTTGGTCGAATTCAATAATTCTTTTTTCAAACAAAATCTCATTGACTCCAGATTATTAATGTTAATTATCAGCCAGCTGGATAATTGTGGGCCAAGTTATTTAAAGAGAAATTATCCCAGTGCTTCAGGGACACCCTTTCTTTCGATAAATAGGATACCTCTCATAAAACCCTTGTAGTTCTCTTCATGCTTATCCGTTTGAATTGAATCTGATACCAAAATAAATCCTAATTTCTCACGAATCGAACCAAAAAGAATTAAGCAGATTGGACAATTTAAGCAAAAGTTATTTAAAAAACAAAAGAGGGCGAAAAATTTGATCACCCTGTATAAATGCTGAAGTGTTACAGCAAGAATGAGAAAAATCGCCGTAAGAGCAAATAAAACATTTTTCAAACACTCAGTAATTGGTATGACCACTATTTGCATCTCTTATTGCCGCGAAATGCTTAGGTAAAGATCATGAAAGATTTCGGAAAAGCTTAGTACAGTCAAAACCGGATAAGTGCACACCGGTTAAGGGCACAAACCGGATAAGAGCACATTTTTTGCAAGCCCCGAGTGCAACTTTTGTATTGAATCATGATCGAATAAGTGCACAAAATTTTCGTGCCCGGTCGATGTGCACTTATCCGGTTTTGACTGTATTGAGTTATTCTTGGTAGTTTAACTGTCGATTTCGGACTTCGCACGTTTCACGTGAACTCTAATCAGCCCTTAAGAAGGCCCTTCATCACGACATGTGCCTTTCCTACTGCATGTATTACTGCTTTCATAGTTACCTGAAGAAGCCATGGTGCAATTCGTAGAGGTTTATTGACGTTTGAAACTAATTCAATGTGCTGATTTGTCAGTTGAACACTTGTTAACTTGAAAAAGCGACTTCTGAAATCAAGTGACTGAGCTCTTTCGCAAATATAACATATGCAAAACACTCATATCCGTTTACGTTAAAACAAATGTTGATACCGTAAATCCTCCAATAAACGCCCTGGGGCCAATTTCATAAAACTGTTGAGCTGTTGAGAATTGAGAATTGAGGAATTCAGGCGTGTGGCCATTGGTTGAAATTTAAATCTAACCAATCGACGTGCGCCTCAATTCCTCAATTCTCAATTCTCAACATCTCAACAGTTTTATGAAATTGGCCCCTGGACGATTATTTTTCCAATCGAGGCTCGTGGGAGCATTTATTCGAGGGTGGGCGATTATTGGATATATTACGGTTTATTGCACGCGCAGTTACTTACAAAATGATAATAGTCTAGTTGTCGATTCAAGCTGCGAATATGTCTTTATTAAAAATTTGGCTGAATACTCGTACATAAAAAGGTTTTGTAGAATTGATCAGTCATTCATTGAGCTCAATCCTTAGCTATCAGAAAACTGAATCCCGAAATAAAATTATAGACCTCATACTCCATTCGCTTTATTCTACTTTTAGTCCTAGCCTTTTGCATAAAATGAACCGCTCTATTGCGCATTCCGCTCTGCGCAAAATTGTGTGATGAAATAAGACAGTTGTTGAATGCTGTTACCTACAGATTGCGAAGTACGAATAGGACACGTCACTCAAAAGGGTAATGAAGTAAAATATTGAGACGCAGAAATACATCGACGCATCAACGCAAACGACACAAAGACAAAAGGGATAGACAGAGACGAAATAACTTGATCATGATACCCCGTTTGTATTGTATGTCTCTGCCTTATTCAACCTAAGTTCCGCTAAAAGATCGCTACGCTCGGGTTCCCTAAGCCAAAACCTAAAAAGGAATATAAATTAATCCTATAATAATTCTGAAATTTTCATCTGGTCGTGTTTTACTATACCTATGGCATATTCAACTGTTCTCCAAACAAATTTTTTTTCCTTTTACTAAGCAGTAGAGACGTTTCGCGTTACCAGCAATAGTGGAGTCTAATGTTCCTCATTACCATTTTCTGGGCGCTCGCAATAAAGACAGGATGTTAAAGAGGAAAATGCGTCATAGGGCGCTCTTACCGATTAAAATATATGGCAAAGCTACGCAATTAAATACAGTATACACCTGTTGGCTGTAATAACGACGCTCAGACTGAGCCATATAATATTGTAGACGCTGTCTGCTGCGAACCAGCGTTTCCTATCAAAAAGTCAATTTTATAGCCTCCCTTTACAAACATTCCGTCGGAGTGCGTCGGCTCCAC
Source organism: Plectus sambesii (assembly GCA_002796945.1). NCBI lineage: Eukaryota > Metazoa > Nematoda > Chromadorea > Plectida > Plectidae > Plectus > Plectus sambesii. The sequence continues at coordinate 47,855 of NIUQ01000391.1, forward strand.
TTTGCTAACTCTTATCGTGCTTACTAACTTTTTTTGCCTTGCCATTGCTAATCTTATTGCCTTAGTTATGCATCACCTCTTCGATTTTTATCAAGGGCGGAACATAGTTCGTCGCGCTGGATTCCGCTGCGGCATGCAAGGTGCGGCAACGTCTTTCGACTGAAGCGTGGCCGGGCAAGCTGCCAAGAGCTAATTTGTGCCGCAAAAGCTCGCGTTAAAAGTATACGCGAATATTTATCGCAGGGAGTTGCGGTGAGGTGGTATTATTTTCGGCAAAAACAAATTTATAATGAAACATTTTAGTCATTTTCAATCGAATATTTTGTATACAGAATGAGGGAGGAAACTGCTTTAGCCACAAATAGCCAAAATCATAGAATTTAACCTTAATCTAGCTTTATTGCCAGTGTATGTTCTTCGGTCAAAGCTGACCCTGCGCCATAGCGGGACTCTACAGCTAAGACAAAGATGTTCTTCGGTCACTGTTCTCGATCCAAAAAGTTTTCCTTCATTGCAAACAAAATACCCGAAAATGCGCTTAAAAATGCGTATGTTGCTTTAAAAACATCAGAGATGCGAAAAATCGAAAAAATCGATGAAGCTCGATCAACTTTTAATCCCACGCCGCACGTTGCTGGCGCTTAAGTAAAACGAAACACTACTTTAGCACTTTGAAGCGCCGCAAAAGTCTGCAATTTTGCCGCAGTGGCGTGCGGCGGAACTATGTTCCTAAACTGCAAGCTTTCTGCAAATCATTCAATAATCTTTGCGGTGTGCGGCATACGATAAAGATTCTTGCTAAGCGACACTCACAATGCAGCGAAAATCCTAAAACAGCCATGTGCATACCTGTTGCTGGTCAACATGCAGTGTCTGAAGGAGAAGACGAAAGAGAATAAGCAGATGATCCTATGATTTACTGAACTGCAGACGAACTAAGCGAATCATTGTTGGCACTGACATGATAGGAGGTACAATAGAATATTCAAATGAACCCTATGCTCTAACCATAACAGCGATCTCAATGCCAACCCAAAAGCCACAGACAGAAGTTTTCTCACTAATGAACAATTTCCTAACCCATCGAACAATGTTTTACTCGAGTAGTACAGCGTGGTCAGAGTTTAACACGGAGAGAGGATTAGGTACAAAACTTTCACAACGTTCCTCACTGCCGTGTTGACGCTAACTGATGTGGAAGAGCACAGCTACTATGCCTCAACCTTCAATCGGAATTGATTTGCGTCAAACAGAAAAATAGTGGAACTGGTTCGAGTACAGAGGGTTGAGTTGGCGCATGCCGGTAGTTCGTTCACTCGACACCGCTGCGCCGTCTTGTCACAATGATGCGTTTCTCGCTTCTATGTAAAAAATGCCACTCGCCAACAATCAGCGCAACTCATGACAATCGACGCGACGCGCGAAATCGACTATCCTATTGTTGTTTAACGAATATGAAACTGGTTAAGTTTTTTGCAAACTTTTTATTAATGTTACAGGTTATACCACCACACCAAAACTGATTAGCGTGTGCGATAAACATCCCAATATCAGAACCAATAGGGGAGATGCTCCTAGCACAGGCTCTCTCAATTTTACAATTTAGTTATTATTTTACCACGTACAGCTTCTAACTATCACGGAACTAAAAAAGCTAAATGACAGGCACGCTCGCGCTCATTTTATTTAATATGGTCCCAGATGATTCGCTGAACAGCCGCCCTCCAACGGATAAATTAGAAGCCTCACGTATGCTTTGCTACTATCCGATGTGGTCGCTGGGATTAACAATGCCACATAATTTACGCCACGCGGAAACTAAGCAACCATTAGTTTGAATGCAGAGGGCCGAGTTGGTGCATGGTGGAAGCCCATTCACTCGTCGTCGCTTAGTCGCCTCATCAAACATAAATGCATTTCAAACTTCCACGTAACTGTTATTATACTTCGAAAATCGATAGAATTGTTTCAGATATCACCAAGAATTAATAGTCTGAAGGAAAAATATACGGATATACAGTCTGTAAGAGACAATTCACGATTCGGCCTAGAAAAAGCTCCACTAAGTGATCACAATGGCTTTATATCCTATTTCGATCATGAAGCACAAACAATCGTCGTAGCTTAGTCGTCTTGTCAAATAGTGACGCATTTCACTCTTTTATGCAAAAAATCATCACGCGCCAAAAGTCAAACGAAACTCTTGACAGTCGACTTTTATTACGGCTCTGAAATTATCTAGAAGGATAGTGTTTTACGGCTCAAAGAGAATTTCTCCCATTTTCGATCGATGTTATAATCTATCGTACAGAGTTTATCGCGAGTTATACTGCGAGGTCAGAGTTTTACATGGAATGAGAATTATGTGCGACGCTTGCACATCCTGCTCACCCACGCGTTGACGCTAATCAACACGGAAGTTAACACAGAAAACGCCTCAATCTTGCATCAACATTGATTTACGTCGGGCAGAAAGTTAGCGGAACAAGTTCGAGCACAGACGGTCGAGTTGTCAAGTGACAGAAGTACAATCAATGCAACTCTTGACAATCGAAGCGACACGATGACAATTTTTTTAGGTTGTTCCGTAAATTCTGATTAGTGTGTTTGATGGCAAATAGTTCCACTAATAGACAACCAAATTCAATGCGGGTTATTACGACCTTGTAGAGTTCTCATTAACTGAAATTTTCGTTTCTTAATTATAAGAAATCGATCATAAGAACTCGTTTTACAGCCTTTGAAGAGAACTGCACAATTCTGCGTCTGCGCGTATTTGTACTGCAAGTTGCACAGTATATGCAAAATCTCGCATTTTACAGCTGGCATAAAGTGACGAAAAAATATATCAATTTTTAAGGTTTATGAAAGAAGGTAAGTTAGAGGTTCCTCTACAAGATGCAAAAATCCGCACTAAATTTGGCTGCCTAATACTGGAGTTATTTATTATTAAAAATCTAATCAGAACTCATAATAAAATCTAATATTTTCAAAAACCGTAATTGCTTCAACGGCCGTACGCCGCTCATCGATTTCAAATTGCAGCAGTTGAGATAAGAACGCTTTCATTTTCTTGCTCGAGCAAGGCACTAGTACGTCGGGATGATAAGAAAGTGATTTATTGTACATGGCGCACATAAACCCTGGAGGCGTCATCTTGCCATAAGGGGGTTCTCCAGTCAACATTTCGACGATTGTGCAACCCAAACTCCTGCAAAATGCAATTCAAAGTTACTGCTAGAATTTAAAAAAATAATCTGTGCATTTTAATGTAAAGAATACATGCTCACGATTATTTACAGCAAAACACATTTTAAGGGTGTGCAAAAGTTAATTTATAGCGATAGCTTTTATAAATAATCACTTGGTTTAAAAGTGACAGCTTCGTGTCCGTGTACCTTTCGCTACTTTGCTTTTTGGCTTTTTGTTCTACGTCAAAAGCAAAAAACCAAGTTGCTTTTTTGCTTTTTGGCTTTAGTTAGGAAAGCAAATAAGCAAAAATACGGTGCGCGCCGAAGCGAAATAATGAAGTTGCTTTTTTGCTTTTTGGCTTTCCGACCAAAAGCGAAAAAGCAAAAAAGCAAATTTGCTTTTTCACTTTTTGGCTTTTCGACCAAAAGCAAAAAAGCAACTTTGCTTTTTCGCTTTTTCGCTTTTTGGACCAAAAGCAAAAAAGCAAAATAGCAAACTTGCTTTTTTGCTTCTTGTCGTTAGATAGCTGCGCCTCATTGTCGCCCAGAAGAAAAATGATCGTCACTTTGAGAGGTGAGTTACTACATCGCTAGTTAAAACTAATTAAAATTAGTTGAAATTTTGAAGAATTAGAGAACATGTCGCGGAAATCTTACTTGACCTTGTCGATGCACAAAGGGATTTTTACGGCTAACAGCTCTCTTAGGAATTACATGCAACCACTATGCGCGCTAACCGCGACTGAAATAACTTATTTCTTCTACTACTTCATCAGAACTATGCGGTTTTACTTTACAGTCACATTGTTTCGCATCTACTTCTACATCTACCGCCTAAGAATCGATAGACTGCATTGTTTCAGTAAATATTGTATTCGTTCTACCTTGAATAGCTTAAATCAAAACAAAAAGCATAGTTACAACAAACAAAGTAGGCTTAATTTTCTTCATCTTAATCTCGTCTTCGAATTACTGCTCAATTAGACTAAAATTAACAATGTTTCAAGCAAAGTAGTGAAAGTTCTACGTTAAAGATTAGTAATTTTAATTCAGGGTTCCGCGCACTGTGGTTGCGTTTAGTTCTATCAGTCATCAAAATTAAATTTTTACATCGACAAGGTCAAGTAAGATTTCCGCGACATGTTCTCTAATTCTTCAAAATTTCAACTAATTTTAATTAGTGTTAATTAGCGACGTAGTAACTTACA
>NIUQ01000392.1:0-53383 GCA_002796945.1 Plectus sambesii
TGTGCGGGATACTGATCGAACAGGCATTGTGATTGGAACGAAACTAGACGAGCTGATCCGCTTTGGCTAGCAAATCGCTGTGTTACACAAAGAAATGAGCAAAATTTGCATGTGTTGTCATGCGCTGCTGATGGTGACTGGAACAACGAACGTATCGCAGCAGGAACAGCCAATAGACGTATCCATGCGAATGATACTGTCGATGCAGACAGCACTAAAAGACCACAAGCTGTGTTCCAACCTCTCCCACTTGCAGCAATTGACTGCGAAGGAGAGACTAAACTGGAGCGCTCGTCGATTTAGCCACCAACCGGAAGACCTTTTCATTAGACCAGGCAACACGCTTGGCCGGCGGCCGGCGAAAGTGGTCGCCGAGAGTGATTTCATCAGTGTTACTAAAGGAGCGAGAGGGCGCGAATGCGATTACGACAAGGCTTACCGTTTCTCGTAGCTTTCCTCTTTATATGGATGGTTGTGCTGTTATTCCTACTGCCCGGCGATCGTTCGGATGAAAGCCGTGTAGATGACGGAGAAGTGCGTGAAATATTCTCTCGACGAGTTGATGACGTGCTCGAAGAAGTCGAGCAACTGCGTAAGCAGAATGAGCAACTCAGGAAGCTGCTGCTCGAGAATTCCAAGTCAATCGAACAAGGTCTACAAGAAATGGAATATACGCTCAACGTCCAAATTCCAACGCCTTCGCGTACTGAACAAGCGTTTGAGGAGCGAATGGATCAACTGAGGCGCCAGGAACGGACGATCCAAGCCGCTCTTGAAAACTTATTCTTCTTATACAAGGATCATGTACCTACCATTAGCAACGTCTCCAGTACTCAAGGCCAAATTTCTGCCGCAGATAAAAAGCAAAATGAAGCCGTCGAAATGTTTCAATATCTACTCGCGCGAACACAACAGCTCACCATAAATGATGAATCGCGTAAGCAAAAACTGCGCAACTTGACGAAAATGGTCGAAACCCGGCTGCACAATTTGCAACATCCACAGGAGTGCGAAGGTCGAAAGAAACTCATTTGCAAGCTGGAGAAGTCTTGCGGATTCGCCTGCCAGATACATCACGTGATATACTGTCTGATCGTGGCATACGCGACGAATCGCACAATGTTACTCGACGACAAAACGTGGCGCTACTCCGACGACGGATGGACGTCAGTGTTTCAGCCAGTGTCATCGTGCAAAATTTCGGCCCACGAAGCGAGAAGCGCTAAGCGATGGACGGGCAAGGCGGACGTGACGTCCGCCTCTGTAATTCACATCCCAATTGTTGATGTTCTCGAGCAGCAGATGCCATATCTGCCGCAGAGTATTCCCGCCGATCTCGCATCGGACTTGATCAGTGTGCACAGCTATCCGCCAGCGTGGTGGATCGGTCAATTTGCGCAGTACTTGATGCGTCCGAGCGACGACCTTTTGTTGCATCTGAACGCCGAGGAAAAACGCCTCGTACTCGCCAACTGGCGTCCGTTGGTCGGTGTCCATGTTCGACGCACGGACAAAGTGCCGTCCGAAGCAGCCGAGCACGCTCTCAGCGAGTACATGACCTGGGTCGATCATTACTTCAATGTTCAGCGCTTCAACTATCCCCAGCTCGCCTACAAGCCCGTCTATCTAGCTACGGATGACGGTCCAGTCATCGAAGAAGCATATGACAAGTCGATATTTTAACTTCTTTTTTATTTTTTAATAACGTCAGCCTGTAACTTTTAGGTACTCGACGAATGGATACGTTATGATGGCAAATGAGAAAATTGCGGCAAGTGCTCGGTTGGACACACGATACAATGAGAAGTCGCTTTATGGCATAATTACCGACATACATATTCTGTCAAAAACGAATTATTTGGTGTGCACATTTTCATCGCAGGTAATGAAGATTAATCTTTCAAAATAACTAAACGGGAAACTGCGGTCATTCATGTCTAACTGTGTGGAATGTGATGCAACTTGTTTTTAACTACGAATCATATCCATTTGTGTTATTATCGATTCACCGCTAAACAGCGTTACTATAGGCAGCCAGCTCATAATAATTTGTGTTACGATCGAAACCGGACAAGTGCAAAGCGATCCAGCAAGAAAACTGTTGCACTTATCCGATTTCGACTTTACATTGCGTCGAGCTAGGGGCGACCGCAGTTTCCCCTATATTGTCGTTTCCTTTTTAGGTATGTCGTCTGGCGTACGAATTAATGCAAGCGCGCAGCTTTGAAGACAAGGGAATGAATTTTCACTCATTGGACGACATCTACTATTATGGAGGTCAATTGGGTCGCGAACTGACGGTGGTGGAGGCGCACAGCGCTCAACGGCCCGCTGAGATCGACTTGAAAGAAGGCGATGTGGTCAAGTACGAGGCCAACTTGCAGAACGGCTACTCAATCGGGCGAAACGCGCGAACTAATCGTCGCGGACAATTTCCCTCCTTCAAAACGATCGACAAATGGCGGATCGTTGAATTCTAACAGTCGTTCTGACGAAACCGCCTACTCTTCATTGCAAAATTTCTCTGACCGATCCTCCCATTTCTTCATCGTGCGACATCTAACCAAAACGCCAGTTTCCAGATTCGCGCATTACATATTCAAGCTGTTCTCAAAAATGTCGCGCAGCGGTATAATAAGCAGGTCTTATGCGTTACAGGGGGAACTCCGATCATATTTAGCTGCGGACATGTATTGTAAATATTATTTTATATTGTTTGTAGCTACTCGTAAAGCAGCGTTGCTATACCTAGTTAATTAACATGTACGGTACATGCCAAGAGCTAAAGGTGACGAAGTTCCCCTTTTATACGGCGGCATCCGTCGAATATTTGCATACTTCGATGCCATTCGGATGGTCTATGTAACCATCACTCTCTGGTCACACATAACCCTCATACTCTGTGCATCTGTGGCATAATCAACGCGAATGCGATGAGGACAAAGTCATTTTACTAATAAAGTGAATCAAACTATTTCAGCTTACAGCAAACGAGAGAACACGATTAATACAATGCGATAGTTACAGGGCATTTCTAGACAATCAGGCATCGTCGTCAGCAGCGAAAAAATATCGCATTGTGACAAGCTAATGAGAAAAAATGACAGAAGAGATACAGACAGTACCGGTAGGAGCACGCTGAGCGTATAGTCATTTGCCCAATTTTAGTTTGATGGGCGCTCGCTTGCCACCTCCTTTGTTCAGAATAGTCAGCTGTTCGTTTTTAGTGAGCGCGTCCTTCTCTTTGGATAGCAGATTTCGTTCATGCTCTAACTTACCCTTCACATCAAGCATCAACAATCGCTCTTCGTTCTGAAAAATAGCCAAATTGAGCTACATTGTCACATTTGAGAGCATCCTGAATGTTCGTTATTACTTCTAAATATTTTTTCTAATAAAACCCAAGGTCAAAAATTGTTGTGCATACATAAATGAAATGTCAGACTCGATAACAGAGAGCAAGCGTGGTAAAAAAAGTAAATGAAGAAAAGATAAAAACTGACCAGTTTCCGCTCGGCGGCCTGGACCTCGTTGATTTTGTTCTGCAATTGCCTTTCCATCTCTTCGCAACGAACTCGCGACTCGGCCTGAAAAGACAGCGGGTCAGGGCGAGAAGGTCATAGAGTGCCCTCGAGTCGCTTACAGACCGGCACGAACAACCGATCTTTGGCTTACTTGCGTGCCGACTGATTAGTCAGAGAGCGCGTACCTTTCGCGGCCCCGGGCGGTCGTCGTCCACAACTTGCAAATGAGTGGTTCACCGCGTCTGGTATGACGTCAGAAGTCGGCATCAAACGTCTTACTACACAATCAATCGCAACGGTGACAGAATGGCAACAGAAATGGTTCCCATGTATTTCCACTGCGAGCCCAGGTCGGGGCTTGTGGCATGGACTAAGTAAGTACACTTAGTCTAAGTTCACTTAGTCTAAGTACGCCACACGCAGCCGGCGCGTAGTTGGACACGAAAGCGAGTAATAGTTGCTGTACCTCGCGTTTCTGACTGTTATCCACTTCTTGTCGGAGTTCCATTTCGACGTGGGCGCGAATTTGCACCTCGAGATCAGCCTTCGCCTTCGCCACCCGCTGCTGAACGAGGGATTCGAGTTCTGCCACCCGACGAGCCACCCGCTCGTCCACCTGTTCCTCCAGCCACTGCTTCACCGCCGCCGGCAAATCTGTCGTCTGCAGTCGCCCGTCCTGAGTCATCGGCAAATCTGCAATACCCACCTTTATGTCCAAACAGTACATTATCATTTGAGCAAATTGCGGAAACCTCTCCTAATTTGTTAAAAATTAGTCAGCGGCGTTTTCTGGAAGATTCCGGTCGCGTCCGGGAAGTAACCGACCCCATGTTTTTGTGGGCTGGGTACTTCCTATTCTCCCACTCTGCGCTTTCACAATAGCACCCAAGGGGGCTGTTTCATAAAACTGTTGCAATTTCACTGCACAATATATGGTGATTGGTCTGCTCTGACGTGGGCGTGATCAATTTCATGCGCACACGTCACAGCTGACCAACCGCTTCACTTCCCACAGCTATGGAAACAACATTTCTGTGAAATAAATCCCAGCAACAAAGCCATCTTGCAATTTTGCAGAAAATCGATAGCACTGACCTTTGCGGAAATAATCGGGCGGCGCAGACGTAGAAGAAGACGGTTCATCAGGCGGAGGTGGCTGGTGAGGCGGTTTCTCGGTCGGTAGCGGGATTTCCACCGTTTTCGGCGAAGACCGGCCATTTCGCGAGCTGTAACGAAGAAGTTGCACATCCTGCAGTTGCCACACACGCGCTCTTTGAGAAACAAGCGCCAAACATCTGGGGACAATTTACCATTGCCATGCAATACATGGGAAAGTAAAGGGCACAACCTCCTTGCCCTGCTCAGGGGTCCCTATTCTTGCATTGGGAGTATTAAATATTTGCCCACTTGTGTTAGGCGCTCGTAGTTCAATGAGAAACGTACCGCTCCTTTCGGCGTTCGCGTCGGAGGACCTTTTCCACATCGTCGTCGCTGCGCGAAATCGACGAAGAGGCGCTGCGCCGACGACGCTTTCGGTCGCGACGATTCTCTGAGGAACGGGAAGGTAGTCGATGACGATCACTGCCACTGCGACCACGGTCTCCTCGGTCGCGATCTCGGTCTCGGTCGCGGTCTCGATCGCGGTCTCGCGATCGCGAACGTCTACGCCGATCTCGACTGCGACTACGACTTTTCGATCGCGATACCATTTCTTTGTTATGTGGGACGATAGCGAGCAGAAAAGTGCAATATGGCTAATTTCAGAACGTCCTTGCAAATATAACGCCTCTCTTTACATTTTTCGTAAAGCTGTCGAAAACGATCGAGGGCGTTACTGCTGGATATGTTAGCTGTCTTAACCATTCCAACGCGAACGTACATGAACTTCAATTACAGTATTCAACTCGTAGGAAACCATAGTGACGGCTGTGTCCCCTTCCGCTAGTTTACTCGAGTGTACACAAAACATGCTCATGAGTCGCGCGTAACTTATGCTTTGAATAAACCATGTTGCACAGAACAATATTTTTTGTGTACTTCTCAGTACATAAGGTGCCAGAGTTAGATTATTGATGTTTTTTGCCGTTGTGACAAATTCTCACGTTGCGTCGCTAGCTTTGAGTTCCATCGCTTTAATCTTTAAGTAACACGAACGTGAAGACAAGTAAACAGGAACGAGACCGAGCGTTACCGCGCTCGGCTGATACAAGAGGCATCTTTCTTGAATCCGACGATTCAACTTCACCAAAATGAGATCTGTTTCTGCTGTGTCAGTAATCATTCGAGTTCGACTACGGCGTCGTTAGTGCACTATCACGGTATGAGGTGTCGTATTCGAAAATTTTCAAAAGTATGGCCGCAGCTTGTTATACGATTGATTATTTTTTCGCTTTCGTGTTATGAAATTCATAAGTATTTTTATGTTTGACTCAGAGGTAGACATCGGTCGACCCCTGGTGCTATAGGTTGGATCTCTGGAGAAGGAGGAGGGGGAGGTGCACACTTTCCCCTTACACCGCACGCTCACCTCTTGTTAGATTCCTTAGTGGACACCGCAAGCGCATTTTGTAGTGAGTCGAATCAGTCTGACACATTCATGCGTACATTTTTATGAAACTTTCATTACATCCCTTTAGTATGTACAAGTAAGAAGAAGCGACGAAAGACGACAATACGAATCGAGTAGGCAATGTAGCGAATGAATGGCGAAGCAGAAAGCGCCGTTATGGCGGGGTGAAGAAACAAAGGCAGTGATGAAAGAGAATGGGAAAAACAGCGGATCGTTAATCTCTTCCGCCGAGCGCTTTTCTGAATAACGTTTCAGTGGGCGCATAGGTGTTGTCGATGGTCGACGTTTTCCACAAATCGCCAGTAACACCGGTGCGTCGCACATGGTCGTATAGCGGCTCGACCGCGTTCTTTCGGCTCAATCGGCACAATACGTGGAACAGGATGGTACCAGATATGGCCAGCATGCACAGCGTCGTCACGATCGTGAACACGATGATACAAGTCTCCAGCGATGAGAGCGCATGTCGCGCCGCCACCATCATGTCGGCGGTTCGCTGAAAAAATGCCTCACTCACTCTTCCGCCGCTAAAGACATTCATCCGCTTCATACCTTCGCTGCCTCCTGAATATCCTCCATGCCGCACGCCTTGAGACATGTGTTGCCAAAAAGCGGTGAGCTAACGGGGCTACTGTCCCCGGCGCCCGAAACTTCGCTCAGTCGCACAGTCGTCGGATCGAACATGCCACCCTGGCCGAATATGTTCTTCAGTCCGCTGACGGTGCGCGACACATCGGCGAACATCTGACTGATGTCGATCTGCGTCTCGCCGCCATTCGCTTGTTGCGCCATGGCGCGTGATTGTTGTCCGTTTCCGAAAATGGCTAAAAGCAGAGCTTCCATTAGAGAGAGGCAGAGAAGAAGAGCGGACGCGCGGATGAAACTCGACTAAAAAGCGGCCGTAAACGTGCGGCGGACATCAGACAAAAGTCGTTCGCCCCGACGACCGCACCGTGACAGATGACGGCGGACGCGGACAGGGAGGAGGGAGGCGCGAGTCTAGGGGGGACCGAAACTCCCAATGATGCTGTTTGTCCACTCTGGTTGCCCGCGCGTTGAGGCACGATCGCACGCGGGGTATATACTCGATGGCAGTTTGCACGACCCACTGAACTTGGCGCTACCAGTCGACGACGCCATCGCAGCACTCGACGAGCACGAAACGGCCGTCAACCGACCGAGTCGCGCAGGACAAAAAGATGCTTTGCTCTTCACTACAACAAGACAATTGGCGAACGCGGAAGAGCTCCTCGCTGCGCTCAGCGGTCCGGCCGCCGAGACCGCCGAGACGCGTCGCGCAGAAAAAGCCTCCGCGGGCGGTTTGATGCGCTCCGACTCGCTATTTGCTCTCTGCGCACAACAAACAACGGACTGACCACTTGCGACCCGCTACCCTGGCGGCAGATACGGCGCCGTTCAGCCCGGTTATGTGCGATTGAGATCAACTAGAGCGTGACTGCGCCATCCAAACATATAGGAGAGATCAATAAACACTCCAACCGGTCCTTGTTTTCACCAGCTGTTCTTCTGTTACCAAAGGGTACAAAAAAATTGGCTTAGTTGTTGAGCCGACCAGCTGAGCGCTGTAGTCAGTGGTAAGCGGCTAGTTGGCGTGGGGCAGTGAAGCGATATGCACAGCTGGCGCGTCCACAATTTTGATGTCAAAATGGAATCACAGGATCAATTTGTCAAAGGATATGTATATATTTATGCGCAGCAATAAAATAGGCAAACCACCCAAAATATATGATCGACATGGAAATCGATATGGAAACCGAACGCTATGGAACAAGGAAGAGCTGAACCTGTGTTCCTCACACGTAAACATTTGCCGTTTTTACGAGTGACCTAATAGGTGGTCGAGTGACTACAAACGGTAGCAAGCAAAAGATGACTGAGCTGCCGCCCCGCCGAACGTAAACAACAGAGTACTGTACGACCGGAGCCGTCGCGTTTTATGACAACGAAGAGAGGACGGCCAAGAAAGTTGTCAGAACATGAAATGTTTTCTCTTTGCCAACGAGTATGTCCTTCTTTCAGCTAAAGGACACGCGTGAAGGACAAGTCTTTGTGGCGGCACGTGATTACGAATTCAATGGCTTTATTGTTGCTTTATTTTCGTTACCGTAATTTCGGCGAAGTATCCACCGCCGCCGCGCGACGTCGCGCGACTGCCGACCGCAGAAGATTTGGATATACGGCTAATGCACATTTTCCCGCCGACTTCCGTTCACCGGAAAAAGGCGAGAACATACACAAACGCGTTGATATTGTCGTCGATCAACTACGAAAAAAATACGATCCGTAAACAGAAAAGTCAATAGGTGCCGAGCGCCGGCACTCCGTCAGTGTACATTGGAAGTGCATGTAGTTCGCCGCCGAGAGCTGTTTGTTCAACTACGGCCCTTACTAGTTAGGGCTAGGTATCGGAAGGGTCAGGAATTAGCGGTCGCTAGCCAACAAGATAGGCACGCGTCGACTTTAGGAATCGTGGGCGGATGTAAGCGAGAATACAAGTTTGCCGTCATTTTTTGTCTTATGCTCGGAATTGCTGCATCTCGAAAGAGAGCTATTGTGTTTCGGAGAAAGCGTATGACGCCTAAAGGTCAGAATATAATTGCACTGGTGAAATAATTTTCAAATTTCAGAAAGCAATAGGTTCGCAATGTATGCTATACATTCTTCTTGTCTTAATGCATAAAAATTTTATCAAAATTACTTCACCAGACCAATTATGCTATGCCCTTAACTCAACCCTTCAAGTATCATAAAATACTTGCGAAGAGAGCTTAAAGATATGCATAGGAGGGGGCGCATAGTGGGGAGGTGGAAGGCATCCTGCATGAACTATCAAACTTGCAAAAGCTCTTTTACGAGAATGTCACGCGAGTACAGCAAAAATTTCACAAGTTCTGAACGTGTCAACAGAAATCAGTCAAGAAAAGCTACGTACACACAAATCTCTAACAAAAAAGTACGAAGGCGATATGAATACTTTTATCTTCTGTGTCGCCTGCTGGACGACTTGGATGGAGAACGCGACCGGCTTCGAGATCTGCAAACGAGGGGGAGGCGATAAGTGAACAATCGAACGTGGCAGATCTTAATCGGGCTAAAGGGCGACCGGTACGCGTAGGCTACCGTAACCGGAGGCGCGTGATTTAAATTGTATTACGTAAGAGTTTGTGGTAATAACAATGCCGTACGGTGGTATTTGAATGCAAACATTGTAATCAGGCAAGAATCGCTTTAGGACCTCCCTCGTACCGGTCGCCCTTTAGCCCGATTAGGCAGATCTACACCGACCGTTTGCTCGCTTTCCTCGACGGCGATTTGGAGCGCGACCGCGACCGCTTTCGACGCTTCTCCTTCTCTTCCTTGCGCTTCTTCTCCTTCCCGTGTTTCTCTTTCCCATTTCGTTCTTTTGACGACGAATGATCTGTCGCCGGTTTATCTATCTGCAATCAAACTCCATGATATTCGGTAGGTTTCATATTGTGTGCTTCTGTGTACATCGTACTCAAAGGATGCACATGAGAGCGCGAATTACTGGTTGGCATTGTTTGCTGTGACATGATATTCTTTAATAATGCCTCAGTACGAGTGCAGTCGGTGGCAATCCACCTACTATAAATCGCCCCTTCCACCAGCACAGGCGTTCCCACAGGATTACCATATCTCCCGGGGTTGGTTTCAAGAGGCTAATATTAGAACTATGTATTTTGCGCTAAAAAAAGTTGTTCTTATTTGCTCGTGGTTAGTTAACGAGAATAAACAACCTTTTGAAAAATAACAACAGGACCGACACCACTACGACAACACGACTATAGCTAAAGTAAACGATATGAAACCAGTCCAATGAAGCGATCTGCGAGAAAAAAGCATACCTCTTCGAGAAGCCGCGATCGATAATTCGCCACCTCCTGCGCTACGCTGGAATTTTTCTTAGGCTGAGATCGTCCCGACTCCAAATCGTCTTGGAACTTGACCACTTTCATCTATTGAGGGTAGTGTGTAAATATGCACATAAGGGAAGGGGAAACCTCGATGTCTCTGAGCAGTTGACGGCGTTCCTCACTCATGGCCTCTTTGGCGGCGGTCGAGTGCGTCATTGTCCGGCTGGTCGAAGGATGGCTGCTGACTGCCATCGGTTTCCCGCCGTCGTCCTCCATTGGTCTGAACAAGAAACCATCATTAGGTTGTCCTAAAGTCTTTTCAAAAACGACCATAGCTTTATTTTAAAATGGGAGAAAGTCTTTGACAAGGCTTTTTGGACATTTTCATAGTTACGCTTCCGCAATCCTCCCCAAAAACCACCTCCACACATAGAGATATCTCAATATTTTCATCAGTATAAACGAAAAGAGGCCTAGGCTTTGCCTCAATCTCCCACCAATACCGATTATGTACACCTGAGATGAGAGCTGCATACTAAAAGAAAATAAGGCGATTGAGGGGAGTTTCTTTTGAATAAAGCCGAAAGTATTAAAATCAGTCACATACACTCCGTCCAAGTCATCGTCGTAATCGACAATCCCCATGGCCGCCGGTTTTTCGTCTTCCGCTTGATCGTCGTCTTCATGCGTCTCGAGCATATCCCACTTGGAGGTAGTCATCGCTTGCTGCTCGATCAATTCGGGATCGACCTCGCTCCATTTGGAGGCTTTAAAAGCGCCTTTGGGGGCAGACTGCTTTTTGTCATCGTCGCTGTGAGTATCATCGTCATCCACTGAAAGTAAAGGTTGTGAGAGGGTTAGAAGGGGGGGGTGGGACATACAGGGTTGCCTCAAAAGTTACTAGCTACCTCCAGAAATAACTTGGCTGAGGAGGTAGCTAGTTACTTTTGAGACACTCTGTAGAGAGAAAGAGAGGAAGAAGAAAAGAGAGACGTACTGGGCGCGCCGTCGATGTCGTAAGCGACCAATTTAGATACGGGGGCGGAAGAATCGAGAGGTTCTCCGTCGATGTCCTCATCCACGAACTCCTCTACCTCTTCAGCAACATCTTCATCCTGCAAATATAAACGCGTCTTCAAAAGTGTCCTCACGACAATATTATCATCCCTACTAATTTCACAAGTCCCAGGAAGATGTTCTGAAGGCGAATGAGGATATCAGTTGGATACAGGGCGTTTTCTTCCCACGTTCGAAAGCACGCAATCACGCGCTGTTTGAACTGCTCCGCTTTCAATCGCGCTTCGATTCGGCTGTACGCCTTGTGCATCTGCTTGAAGATGTCTTCCATACGCTCGCCAAGGCTATAAAGTATGACGATAAGAGTGGATGACTATAGATGGCATGTGAGGAACGAACAATTGGCGGTAGTAGAACACGTCGCGAATGCGAGGCGCGCCGCAGTTCGCCAAGATGTCAGCGATGAGATACAGACGTGCTATCTGAAACAGCAAATTGCAAATTATCATTCATCACTTCCTTTAATCACTCTACTTCACATCATTTAATTTGATCATTTTTACCAGGGCCGTATTCATAAAGCTTCTCTCGCAGTTTAGGAAGTAGCCGAAGTTATGTTTTTGCCTGCAGAAGTTTAAAGAGGACCTCCACTCACTCCTACCACTCGCTATTATATCGTCGATTGTTTTTGGCTGCGCATAACAGCCTGGCTGTAAATTATTTCAACTTATATCATTTTCACTTCAAATAAAGATACTATCTAAATCAATTTGAACATTGTCCAAGTCAAATCAATATAGAGTGTGTCCTTATGAAAGAGGAAATGGTAAACTTCGTAACCAACTTACCACTACTATCCAGTCTTATTAAACATACATAATAACAATCTAGGATACATTACTAAGAAAGGGATGGTAACGGCAATGCTCTTAAACGAATATAAGCTAGGATAACGGACCTTTTTGTGGAGCGGCGTCTCGTCAATGGTGAGGGATTCGTGGGCGCACTCGGCGACTTCAAGAGCGCAACTGGCGTGCTCCACACACCACATCATAGCCTCTTCGATCATTTTGCGCTCGGGGATGAGGCCACGGAGGATATCCTCGAGTTCGTCGCGCTGTCTGTTGCTGAGGGTACCGCGGCCGGGCTGCTTGGGTCGCGGCGACGGCGACCGAGGCGATGGTGAGCGCGAGCGCGAACGCCGGCGATCGGCTTCTTCGCTCTCCTCGCTCGAGCTCGAACTGCTGCTTCGCTTCTCGCGCTTCTTCTCTGGTCTGCAACTACGCCAGTCACACCTTGCTCAGGTACGTATACGATATGCCCCATCAGAGTGGGATTCGTTCAAACACGCCACACGCGCAAGCCCACAATTCAGGCAAGAACTCAGGCATGTGTGTGCATGCGCCTGTGTTGTGTTCAAATAAATCCGGCCCTGATGGGGGTGTCGCTGCGGGACGCATATTCATATTCAGCGTAACGCTGCCTCACTTCATCAATTCGAGGTCCGCCAAAATTGCCGTGTTGTACAGCTGCTCCGGCATGCCCTGGCGGAAAAAGTCCATCGGCGGCGGCTGCCATATACTGCCAGACTCGAACATGCGGAATTCTTTCAGGCTCCATTTGTTTGGTGCATCGCCCTGAAACAGGCGTCCTTTAGTCGAAAAGGAAGCCCGAGTCAAATATCAAGTTTGGCTAATTTTGTCCGATTGATATTTCGAATTTCGCTGAGAGAGATGAGTGGAATATTAACCTGTAGAATGGAGAAGAGCTTCCAGCGATAGTACACATGTGCGGGATGTTGGTTGTCGAAGAGAAACCTAAATCAAGATGATATCATTCACAGGAACAGAAGCGAGTAATTGACACAAGGGCCTAACACCAGTACAATATATTTTACATCTACCGTATACCTCCATACAAAATATAGCTCCTCCGCGCTATTCAGGCGTGTGTGGAAGGTGTCGCGGTATGTTAAATATTTTTTACTGGTGTTAGGCACTTGTGTAACTGACAAACCGAAACATGGGGTTGCTCATCTCGCGACTCATCAGCATCGCCTCGAACACCGGCCCTTCTCTTATGACGTACTCGATCGTGCGATGAATCAGTGCGAGCAACGGCCTGAAAGGAAAATCATTCCAGGCTGGCGCGTCGCCACAGCCTTGCATACAACTATAGCCAAAAATTATCTATCAGGAACAAGAAATCTCGTTAGGCACTATAATCGACAAAGATGAGCTCGCTTTTCGGTGCTTGAACACCGTTTTTCACCAAGAATGATAGTCATGTCTTGATTTTTACGTGCGTAAATGGATAGAAAGAAGCGTTAGAGGTTTTCGAAGCAGTCTGCCTTATTCAATCTAAGATTTCTTCTTACTAATTGGCAAATTCTGACTATATAACATGATCACCATCACTCAGTCAATCACTCTCTCAGTCACCACCGCCGATGTCCGAGCTAATATTAGCTCGAGACGGTACCTGTCTGTATGCAAGAAGCGCATTCTCCCGCTGAAAACTACTCAACCCAATCACCACCTCCTTCTTCATCATCGCCGCCTATGCCGGCACAGATTTCGCCAAAAAAGCCGTTCGATTCGTTGACGAGCAGATGTCGATTAGACAGAGACACCAATGGGCGTACCTTTCCGTCGGAATCACTACGCGGACGGTCGCATTCCTGATCATCTATAGATAACAACACAATACAGACGTTGTCAGCGATCGTTCATCAAAACGTTTTATGCAAGCAAAAATGTGCGACGCCTAGCTAGTGAGCTATGAAAGTTGGAGTGGATAGAGGCAATCTGATCCAATCTTTTTTTGCTCAGATAATATGCGCGATGCTGGTGCGAATCGTCAGCTAACGAGAAAGGCCGTGTTTATACATTCAAAATAACACGAGTTATTTGGCGTGTTAATCATGATATTGCCTTATTAGACCNATGCTGGTGCGAATCGTCAGCTAACGAGAAAGGCCGTGTTTAGACATTCAAAATAACACGAGTTATTTGGCGTGTTAATCATGATATTGCCTTATTAGATCATAAAATATCTGTTCTTTTATGCCAAGTCCCTTTCATGATTACATGCTCTTAGTTCGTTAAAACTTTTTACAAATATTGCATAAAGAAGCCAATAGGACGCTTGGCAAGCCGAATAACACGCATTATAAGGAAAGTATAAAGACGGTGAGAAGGAAGAGAGGAAGGAACGATACCTGCTGCCATTCCTCCCTCGCATCAGGGCTGGTGGGAGGAGGTTGGCCGGGGGCAGGTAAAGTGTTCCAGCGCGCCATGTAGGCGTCCTTCTGCGACTTCTTCGGCTGCGCGTTGAACGGTAGACCCGACGGCGGATCCGGCATCATCAACTCCAACATATTCGGCGGCGCGTACACCGGCTGGTTCGGAATCGGCACCGGCTTTGCCCACGACATCTTCATCTCGAGACCTTTGATCATCTTCCCTAAATCATTAATTTCGCCTTAGTTGTCGTAGCATTACTGCGCGCGCATTCAAAAGGTTTATAAAAGGATAGGAATAAAATAAAATGGACCAAACCCCGCGTTACATCAGAACCCTGAGAAGAGAAAATGGTAAGAACGAGGGAGCTTCTTCACGTTACTATCGGTAGGGTGAAAAATACAAAGAGAGAACGGAGAGGGCGTGAAATAAAACAAAGATGGAACGAGGAGAACGAGCAATCGCTCGGAACGAGGGCAGAATACGAATGATCTCTCATATTTACGGTCCAATACCACCCATAGTTTTAAGATAAAAGAAGCGACCAGCAATAAGAGACAGTAATAATGGAAGCGACGGAATGGAAGAAGTATACCTTTCAGAACAGCGACGCTACGATCAGTGTCTGTGCGCGTCATAAATGCAATGAAGCCGCAGAGATATCCTCGAGCGCGCTCTTCTTCAGACCGAGGCCACATTATTTTCGCCGACGCCAACGGTCCGAAACTGCCGAAGTGCTCGTACAAATCCTCCAGCGTTATCTGCAGCAAAAGCCCGCCATTAACGAATTCAAATTGAATTCGGTCGGTAGCCCCCCGAAACCCGATACACGAGGAAGCCCCGGATTTTGACAAGCCGAAATTCTGGTTTTGTCCATCAAATCCCACCCCACTAACGAAGAATAATACTTTAAATTGAACATTTCTCATATCCTGTCACTGTCGAATTTGTCTTTGAAAAGTGTCTAATTATATTTGAAAAGTATTCGATTAGATAAGCGAAATAATCTATATGATTTTTAAAATATCTATTTCAAAGTGAAAACAGTATCAATGGTATTTGAACAATTACTTCAGGGCTGAGGTTAGACAAGAATAAATTGGTAGTGAACGGATCGTTGTCGTACGCTCCACCCAAGTAGGGATTGTCAAGACTAGGAGCTATTCGGTCGATCGCCTCGCTGTCCACTCCTAACTGCTCCTGCAGCTGCTGTCGGACCTGCCGGCGTTCCGATCGCGCTTCTTGCAATCTAAAGAAATAGATAATATATCGGTCTGGGTGAAATTTTTTCGCGGTAAACAGTATTTTTCAGTGGTTCCTCTTGCAAACAAGCCCCTCCGATCAGGCTCATATAATAACAGTTTAAGCTAATCGTTTGGTGAATTAGTGCCTTTTCTTGGTTAGTTGCTTCTCTATTTTTAAGGAGTAACCCGATTTTTCCTCTACTTTTCTCTCTCCATCTTTGGTCTTAATTCTAGTTTTGCTTCTTGCGCAGCTCGAATTTTTAATGAAAAAGAAACCAAAAACACAGTATAAGAATATTCGAGATATCCCGGCAACCGAGATGAGAAGATGAAAATGAACGAACACTCTGAGTTCTTCTTTAAACGCCTCCAAGTTGGAAGTTCGGTTGCCGCGAGCAGTGGGTGTGGTGCCCGGCTTGGCGGGGCGGTTCTTGTTCACCTCGTTCATGATCTTCCGCGCCTTCTCCTCGGCCAGACGCCGAGCGCGTTCAAAGTCGGCCGAATGGGAAGCCGAAGCCCCGGTAGACGGTCGATTTATCACCGGCGCCGGCTTGTACAGCTTCGGCTTGCTACTGTGCGATGCTGAAACGTCGACCATAATGCAATTGGAGGCAGTTGGAAGCATTCCTTGACAAACCATTCGTTTCTTCGGGGTTGACTACCTCGCCTCTGATGAATGTCTTGTTGATAGGATTGTCAGAATCAAACGACTCTTTAAACTCCTCGTACACTTGCTTCACCATCTCCTCTTCTTCCTAAATCGTCCACGAGAATGCAAAAACTGGCGCATAGGGGAAAGAAAAGCAAACCTTTCGCCGCAGCTCTTCCCGCTTGTGAGGCGGCAGCTTTGAGCGGTCCATCGTTCATGCACCTCTCCCGTGGACTGGTCAAACCTAAAGATGCTATTCATACATCGATCACGGTCATCTAGACATCATGGACGCAAAAATCAAGTAGAGACAGCCAACGCTGTCCATCGATAGAAAACGAACGGCAAACAGTATCACAATTCTTCCAGAGAATTGATTTTTATTATCTCTAACACACAATCTTCGCCAGAAGAGTGAAACTTCAATCACAGACATAGCAACTCGCAGATTAAAAATCCTATAAACAACCCATAATAACGTTATTCGGACGCTAACATAAGGAATGTGAGCGGATAGAAATACAAGGCACAGTTGAAGTAAAGGAAAAACAGATATGTGGGATAAATCGCAGAATTCAATAAGGCATGCCGTAACCGAGTCCGGTCCACTGATCTGGGGCGACGGGAAAGTAGGTGTCGATGGCCTCGGAGAAGCGGGAGCAGTACATCTCGGGGCTGATGACGGTGGGGAGATGAGCGCCGGGCACGGCGACGATCTTCACCCAGCTCTCCAGCTTCTTGTCGAGCGTGTAAGTGCGCATGTAGTCGACGATACCCAGGATCAACTCCTGGCTCTCCTCATCCACCCCCACCAACAGACTGTAGTCCATCACCAGTTGGCCCGAAAGAAAGTGACTATCGTTGCTGATCGCCATACTCAACGCCGTCTTCGAGTGCGGGTGCACGTACAGCTGATTGTTCCAAAGATCTTTCAGAAGGTTCTCGTCCAGCAGCACTAGATCGCTAGTAGGCTTTTCCGACGNCGCCGTCTTCGAGTGCGGGTGCACGTACAGCTGATTGTTCCAAAGATCTTTCAGAAGGTTCTCGTCCAGCAGCACTAGATCGCTAGTCGGCTTTTCCGACGCCATTCTAAACATTTTACATTAACCGCTGAGCACACAGTATCCCTTATTGTTATGCGTGGATAGTAAAAAATGTCGATAGTAAAAGACGAACCGATTGCGCTGCGATCCCTTCAAGTCCCACACTTGCTTCACATTTCTGCGATAGAACAAATATTCCATCACTAGCACGTCCAACTTTAGCTGCTGCCCGGTTTGGAAGTTCTTGTAGCCGATTCGATAAACACCGTACACCTGAACAACGCACACATACACACAATTGCAATGCTTACAGAGCGCTCTTAAATACAATACCTTGCAAAGAGTGGTGAGTTTATTTTCGGTGGCGGCAGTCGACACATAATGGAAGTAATTGGGAGCGAACTTGAGGAAGGATTGAATCTCGAAACGAGACATTTGCTTGAAGACAAATCGGCCGTCCTCGGTGCGATAGAAAGAGGCGCCGCTTTTGCCGCCCTGCGGATCCCAATTGGTCGCCCGAGAGAGCGAGCGGAGGAAGGCGTCTTCGCCCTCGGCGAACAGCAACTTGCGCAGCAGACGAAAATGTTCCGCGTAGTACACCTTAAATCAAAATACGTGTATGGCTTCAATAAGTCATGAAGCAAATGTAAGCAATATGTGCTAGGAATAAATAGGAAGCATAATAAAACCCCGATAAGATCACGGTGTCGCTAAGTACAGCTATTTCTTGCCTCTCATCTGATACTTTGCACGCTAATCGAATCCAGCTAAGTAAAGAAATCGGATAAATGCAGCTTTGAACTAAATCCCCTTGGCTTTCCACTTCCGAAGTCTCCTACTACATTCACTAAGAAGATAATCACAGACGTCTACGTTAAAAATAAGTCTACCTTGCAATAATATTTGACGGTGGCGTCGGCGAACTGAAGTTCAATATGCTGCGAGGTGGTGTCATCCTGATTGGAAGAATCCTGATTAAGAGNTAAGTTTACCTTGCAATAATATTTGACGGTGGCGTCGGCGAACTGAAGTTCAATATGCTGCGAGGTGGTGTCATCCTGATTGGAAGAATCCTGATTAAGGGAGGCGGCATCAGACGCCGCGGATGACTGCTGCTCTTCGCTCGAGTCGTTCAGAGCTGATCGCTTGAGCGACAACGCCACTCCGTCCTGTCCCCACGTGTCGCGCAGTCGTTGACGCTTCGCGTCGTACTCCCCCGACGCCAAGGCGTACGCGATGATCGAGCCGATATCCGCCTGACAGGTCTTCGTATCAAACAAATCGCGGATCACCACCGGAATTCGACCTAAATCACTTATCAGTAAACAGGACTATTTAATAACCATTATCTTTACAACAAGCGTGATTATTATTGCAATAAGTGCAGCGATGAGTCATTTTTGACGTGCACGTGGCGAATTTTCTCGCATACACCGCAGCTTACCAATCAGTGCACTCTCGACATAGTAATCATAACAGTTTAATCAAAGTGGCCCCAGAAATTGTTGGCGTTTTGCGCGCAATAAAAACTCTGCTACACGTCAAGGTTAACGGGTGATTAGAGTCGTCGTCACTCATTCAATTTCTGAAATTTCTCGCAGTTTCTCCATAAAATAGTCTAGAAATGATTTTACGAGAAATATACATTCTTGGTAATTGCAAGAGAAGCGCGCGAAAAGTATCCGACGTCGGACTAATCGTATACACTCCAATAAGCTCTTTTTTTACAATGGCAGAAAATTTTACCGAAAGGCAGCTCGAAGTGTTCGCCGCGATTGAAGGGGTTGGATAAAGCGGCGAGCTCAAGGGGGCCGATTGCTTTGACAGGAGAAATCTGTCGCGCTTTCTCATCCAGCTCCTTTAACGTCTGAAATTTTAAAATAAATACAAAATATGCAAACGAATCGAGAAAAGCCATCAGCAACCACTTACTTTCTCGTCCGTAGGAGGCGCTAACTCGAGTATCGGCGCTGAATAGCTCTTGTTGATATCTTTGGGTAGATCGGTGATTACTGTATTCGAAGCGCTCGTCACTTTCTTGTTCAACTTGGCGGCCTGGACAAAGTCGGCCGCGCAAATGTTCCACTGCGCGACGGCGTGAGAGACCAACTGCTCGCATACCGTTAGGCTGTCGTAAGCCTAAAATTTATAGACGTCAGGCGGTGACGGCCCGTTCACTGTTAGTTGTTAGTTAGTCTAGTCCAGTGCTGGCTCTGCCATCAGATATTTCTAGTGAATCAGAGTTTGTCATTTCTGACCCGACGTCAGCGTTAAAGTCAGATATTACTATTAATCTCATAAAAAGTACTGGTCTAACAGTCTTCTGGTATGGCTGTGACTGGATCGAGGAAAACACGAGCATCACCGCCAAACTCTCCTGCCCATAAACTAACCTTAATGTAGTGTGCGTCATTCGTGCCCAGCATGCGACCGTCCAACGACGACAAATGGTCTTGCAACGCGCCCATCTTTGACCTGAATATAAGGAACAATAATAACAACATGGCGGCACAAATATTACAGACTCGCCACTTTTTAAATATTTAAGTTTGGTGAAATTCTCTAAGCCTAAGCCTAAGAATCAAAAAAAGGAAGGTAAGTATGCAATACTTAGGCCATAAATATGAAAGTGAAAGAGGTAGCATACCTGAAGGATTCTTGAGCTTCATCGAGTACCGTCGCAAGCATGGCCACAGTGGCGGCGTAGCGAGCCGACTCGGGGTTTTGAACGAAAATGTTGCGCCGATCGACGAGCGTACCGAACACATCGGCGGCCTTGTCGGACAACGCGCGGGCGCTATCGAACAACGACTGAGCGGGAACCACCGTCGGCTTCACTTTGCAAATCATCGGACTGAATGTCACTTCGAATGGACGCACCTGCAAGTCAATTTTACAATAAAACTCGCCACCAAATCCCATCAACACTCCTCACCGGCGACAATTTGAAACACGTCACAAAGTTGTTCAGCACGAAGTAGTGGTCGTGCTCGTGGAACATGCAGTGAGAGCAGATTGTCACCTGAAAATGTCCCCCATTTAAACGACGTTCTAATGCAGTGGAAACACCAACCGTATCCGAGCCCACTGCGTGACTTCTCAAATGGCGCCCGCTGGACAAGTAGTCGAGATACTTGGCGAAGCTCAAATGCCACAGCTTATCCGAAACGGGTAATGCCCTCGTGGTGTGTTTGCATCTGGAACGAACGTCATACAATAGAGCAATGGTGGAGGATTGTAAGGGCGAAAGACGAACTTGGAGCACCAATCCCAAGTGATCATTTGGTCGTCGGCATCCGCCTGAGGCACTGAGCCGGGCTGGTCGTGTTCCATGATCGTCTGCGTCGTGATCTCGATGCACACGCGACGATGCACAATCTTGCGCGCATGGTCCAACATCGGCACGTCGCAGTTGACCGATGGGCATTGGTAGTCTTTGTTGAAGCAGAATCTACAAGCGACGCCCATTAGACCATTCGCTCATCTCGCGAAACGCACAAAGGGACTCACTTTTTGAGAAACTCTCCCAAGCACATGTCGTGCACGCCGTAAAACTCCATCCAAACTACCCATGGCCGAACGCAAAAGAGCGGCGCGTTGGCCGACTTGGTCGAGTAGCTGCCGAAGAGTACGGCGATGCGCTGATGGTAGTAAGGACAGAGCACATCGACGGGACCAGTAGGCAGAGGCAATCGCTTTTTGGCCGTCGGACTGGGGTCTTTGCTGCGAGATCTGAAATAGAAAAGCTATGAGTACGAAGCGGCAAATGACCAACGTACGGAATAGCCGATCGGCCATCCTTCGCAACTGCTTGAGCGTATCTTCTGCGGAATAGTCGACCGCTTTTCGCGCGGAAGTCGGCGACGCCGCCGAGGTCGATGCCCGTTAGCTTCTCGCGCACGAACAAATGCGTCGTGTCGGACGTGATGTCCAAGTCGATCTGTCGTTTGGGGGGAAGGGCGGAGGTGGGATCGGGCGACGTCGTCCGCTGCGGCGACAGAGATCCGATATGGCGAAAGCGGTACAGCGGCTGCTTGAAGTAGGCCGTCAGTCGACAGCCGCGTCCTCTTGACGTCTCAAGGAATGGCAGACCGAACATGATCAAGGGACTCGAAGTGAGCACAGCGTTTTGTCCCGCCACGGCGAGCGAATCGGCGGTGCCGTCGTCGTTCGACGCGAACGCGTCGTCTGCGTTCAGCACGCACACGCTGCAGTCGGTCGCGTTGCACAGCCCGCCGTGTTCGGATTCGATACAGACTTCGTTCAACGTGAGCAACTCGGTCTCCAACTTGGCCGAGTAGAGAACAGAGACCATGAAGCGAATGACGCGTTTGGCGGCTCGGAGTTCGCGCGGGTCGGCGCCGTGGAGGACGATAGAGCAGCAGAGGTCGGGCTGGCAGTCATCGAAGTAGACGAGACTCTTGGTGTCGCCGTTGAGGAGCGGGACGATCTCGCAGCGGAAGGAGCCGCACGAGCCGAGCTTGGGGAGCAGGATTTGGCCGTCGACGCTGGGGGTGACGTCGGCTTGCGTGCAGCGGGCGATGCGCTTCAGCACGGCGGGCTTGAGATTGAAGAGGACGGTGATACCGGCGCGGCGGAGGAACTTCAACGCCAGTCGGGCCACGGTCTTCTCCACCACGACGATCGCCGGCCGACGAGCCGACAGACGCGCCACGATGTTTTTTAGGTACTCCGTCTCCTGCATGATGATCGGGTCGATCGAGCTGAACTTGCCGCCCACGCGCTCGTACTCGATGCCGCCGCCGATCACCATCACCGACGGCTGCGTCAAGTTTTGCTTCATGCGACTGTCTGCCGCCGCCTTCGAGCACACCGTGCCGAAGACCACTTGAGCCGATGGCTTTTCTCGGCTTGTGAGCAGCTTCTTCACGTGAATGTACGAGAGGATGTCCATGTCGTCTCGTCGATCTCGGACGTTCGGATGCACCGTGTAGGCGATTTCGCGCGACAGCGGCCATATCACACTCATCCATCTGAAGCAAGTAATGCTATCATTTTAACAATACGCTAACACCTCTATTCTAATAGCTAATTAGGCGAGGCCTGTTAAAGGGGAACTCACTCATTCAATCGCAGATGCGCGGAATGTACCGTAAATTAGCGCTAGCTGCGCATGACAAACTAACCGCAAAAGCGATCGCTACAGATGGCAATTAGCTTTCCGCTATGTTATCTCACAATGCGCAGCTAACAACAGTCTGTGGAACATTCCGCACAGCACGGGAAGACTGGAGGTCCGTTTGAAAATAGAGCTAATAAATCTGCCACAATGCAACAAGCAATCTTTACAAGACAGGAGAAAGAATAAAGTGTAAAACTCGCCTATCACAATCCAAATTTTCGCGCTCCAGGATGTATTGCAGAAGACGCATTGATTGAGACTCGTAGAGAATGGGAAGGTTGACGGCTTCACCGACATTCTCGACGGAATGCGCCGAGTCAATCGTATCGGCGACTGTCGGCGAAGTAGGAATCGGCGCGAGCGCCGGCAGCGACCGCGGTACCGATAAATGCTCGTCTCCTGTCGCTACGGACAGCGGTTGCGAATGGTCGGATGGTGCGCTGAAAGCATCACACGTCACCCCGCCAACCGAACAAACGCCTATATTACCTCTTGAAATCCTTTACATTAAATGACTCGCTTTTTTCACCAGCAGGATCCGCATCAGTTAACTTCTGAAATATACACATACGTAAATATATATAAAAAAAAGAAACAGAAGCGCAAAAGGAACGAACATGATAGCGCCTATCGGAAATGTCGATAGACTTGACCCATTCGGGCTCCCATTCATCAACGGCTTGAGCGAGCGTCAGCTCCTCGACCACGGGCTGAGCGACGACGGGGCGCACGCCGGCGGCCAAGTCGAGGACGGAGAGGATGGCGGGTCCTTCGGCGGCCGTCGATGACCGGGCATGGCTCTCGGGCGGCGCCCACATGATCGCACCCGAAACCGTCGCAATGTCGGCGCTCGACGCCGTCGCGCGAATTGTCGACGCGGAACTGGCGGTCGAATCTTTGCGCACTATATGCGGCTCGTCCTGTGGCGGCGATGGTGACCGCCCCCGATCGCCGTCCGCATTCGACAGATAGCTGACCACCGCCTTCGAGCAGTAGTTGCACAATCGCAAATCGCCCATGTAACCTACAAATTGCACGTAAAGAGTCATACAGTGGGACGATAAAATAGAATGAACAAACCGAGCAGCGCTCCGGGAACTTCCATATTGCAGCATTTGGCGCAGAAAATCTGCCCGCAGATGCGGCAGTGATGCCGTCGACGGAAGGCGGTGAACTTTTCCTGGCATTCGTAGCACTCTTTCCCTCGCGAGTCGGGCATCCAGTACTGGCGGAAGTCGCTGCGGTCGTAGTCCAACAAACCCGATTCGATCGACTCCATCGACGACCCTGCCGTCATCCCGTTGTTCGAAAATGAACCGCGCAGGACGGACGACAAGCGCTGAGTGACCGTCGCTAGTCGCCGCGATTTCGGCACTTGACGCAGAATCACGCCTTGTTCCGCGCCCACCACTCGACGAGCTGTAATCACAACGTTGACCACTCCATAAATGACCATTCCATAAATGACCATCGAATAATTGACTAACCTGGTGATGCGACCCCCAAACTCTGATGACGCGGCCCATTCGCGTCCACCGGCAGAGGAAGCTTCATGCGCTCCGACCGCGCCGCCGCAGATAGACCGTTCCGATCCACGTCGAAGCCCACTGAAGTGGCTGCATGGGGCAGCTGGTTCCATGACGATGGGTTGACGTTGTCGTCGCCGTCCCCCGGATGCCGCGGCCGTCTCAGCGCCCCATGATCAGGGGAAGCACTTTCGTGTTCTGCAAAACGATATTAAACTTACAACTTGCAATTTATAACCAACCGGGAGAGCCATTCGACGTTTGCTGAGAATATTTCGACGAATCCACGAAGGCATCATCAGCGCCACCATTTACTCCCTCATCGGCACGTACTGTTGGCGATTCTACACTGCTGACCGACACAGTCGGCGATGCTTCTTCGGTTTCTGCGCGAAAAAATCGACCTATGAACTTGAAGACGCCACCGCCTTGAGAGGGAGCTGGCTGTGGAGACAGCGGTTCGAAGTGCGTCAGGCGAGTCGGGTCCTCTCTATCGGTCATTGCCGAGTTGAAGCGCAAAGAACATTAGTCCTTTGCCGTTGCTCTTCTCGATTCTCACCTCATTGCATATTTTCCTTTAGCAAAACATCTTCGATATTTGAATTTTGCTTCACAACGGCGTGTGCAAGTCGTGGATGCGCCACGATCAGGCCGACGCACAGCGCGACCACCATCGCCCCGTGTTGGCCACTTCAACATTTGCTTTCGCATCGGGAAAATGTCGACTTGCCGCGAACTATGATACGGTTAAAGCCAGATGCGGAAATCGAAAAGTCCAGTCCACTGATGACGCCTCTCACCACGATGAAAATCACATCCGCCGCGTCCATCCGTTCAGCAGTTTGCGTGACGCGATTGAGGAAGGGTCTAAAAGTGATTGTTTCTAACCTAATTGATTGCGCTGATTCATCACTTACTGCATGTTTGCGATGCGTAATTTTCAGACGAAAACAGCCTGCGAAATGTTTTGGAGAAGTTAATTGTGTCCGCACGACATTCGCTGTCGCGGTCCGTCGGTCGGAGAGGTCGTCGGTCATGGGTGCTTTGCAGAAGAGATTACTTGACCCGCGGGCACCGTGTGACTCGACGTCCAGACCGCACAGCGCTGCAGCAAGATAATTCTGGTTAGTTTATTTGCGTAGTTTTTTCTGGGAACTTTTGCTGATGATTGAAGGGGCATTTGTTAAAAGCTTTGTGCGGGGCAGAGCAGTAGTACGTGGTAGTGTTGTTGTGTGGGGCGGGGGGAGAAGGTAGGGTGAGGGAGGCGACGGTTAGTCGGCAGCTAGGACGTGGGCGTTTGTGTTTGGTCAATTAGTTGCGTCTGATCAGCTGGCGCCGGGCAGTGCGTGTATGAGTGATTAGTTGTCTCACCGACGGAGGGCGTCTCTTCTTTGGCTGTCGGCGGCGCGCCGGCCGTGCCAGAGCGAAAAACGCGGCGGGCCGTTAGTTCACCAAGGAACGAGCTGCCAGGCCGTAGTTATGTTTGCGCCGCACGTCGTTGCATGTGGCGTGGCGCCGACGGAAAGTTTGTGGAATCGATAGTAGTTTGCGGGCGGGGCAGATGAGGCCCATGGACGAATGCGCATGTCTTAGCGGAGCGCGTCTGAGGGGAGATGGATGGTCGGCGCGAATAATTGCTCGCAAATCAATGAGACTGCGTCGGACCTGTTGAGCACGCGGCCGACAATATCGCCGCGCTTGTTGCTAAGCGCCCAACCGCCTATTGATCGACTCGAGTTTCACCCGCTTCCGTCGTCCTCCTCTTCCTGCGGGCTCGCAAGCCCTGCGGCGCCCTCGTGCGCTTCGTTTATCGCTTTCCGCTGGAGTTTGGCGCCTCAGTCCGGGCGCCTGTTGCCCGGGCTGGACGGAAGCGCTATAAGACGCAATTGGTTCGGGGGGGGGGGGGGGGGTGGATCGTCGAGGGTTCGATATGGACTCGCGATTAGGACACGACGGATTGAAAAGAGACGTGAAGGGCATGAGCGCGCGCGCCTCTCTCTGCTTATGAAGATTGATCGGCGGCGTTGGAGGAAGCGGTTAGCGCGACGGCGCGTCGCCATCGGAAATTAGCCGTCGTTGGCCGGTTGCAGACATTGTCGGCCGAGAAGCGATGGCAACGATTGCGACGGAGGAAGACCGTCGGCCGTGTTCGCCTGACAGCGCCAATAATAACGCCGTCGCCTTCATCAGCCATTCCACGCACCGCCCTCCCACCGACTCGCCCAACGGCAACAGCGACTCGGGCATCGACACCGAGTCCGTCATGACTCCCGCCTCGGCGTGCAACTCGTCCGCGCTCGACATCGCTCGCGTGCTGTCGGCGGACGAATCGGCTTTGACAGGTTTGTGTTGTTGTTGAGTTTTGGTTTTGTGTAGTTTGAGTAGTTTGTGTGTGCCGCGCTCTGTCTGAGCGGTTTGATCGCTTGACGCTTTAGCTATCGAGCGGCCTCTTGCGCCCGATGAGCCGGGTCCCGAAGTGTGTGTCGACGAGTCGGCCGGATTTGAAGACGACGAAGACGACGACGACGCGAGCCACAGCTCTAGCCTCGAGAGCGAGGAGAGCGAGCAGCGACGGGCCAACGAGCGGCTCGCGCTGTCCGATGACGGCGGGGACGACGGTGAGTGCCTTTCGACTTTCGCTCGGGCGCGCGCTCGCACCGCCCATCTCTGCGTGTCCGCAACGCGATATACCAACGTAAACAATGATGATCCACGGTCTTCCAGTCCTACCTCCGCTTACGCCGCGTCGACCATGCGTACGTCGTTATCGAGCTCTTTTTTTACAGGATCAAGCACTTCGTGCAGCGACGATTCCTTCGAAATCACCAGCCCCGTGGATACTATGCGATCGCTGGCGCTGGGCATGCACAAGCCGTCTACCTCTACGATTCAGCAGGAGCTCCAGGGGGTGGAAAATGAAGTGGATAATGCCGCTCCGGCGGTGGTCGTCGCTGAAAAGCCGAAGGCGCCCGTGGTCGTACGCACTGGCAGCGGCAAATCGGACTCCACGGACAGTTTCCAGCGATCGCTATCGGAGACGGCGCGCCAGAGCATTCACGACGAACTTAACAAGCTCGACACCGCCCTGCCCGAGCTCGATTTCGACCGTCTCGAGCAGCAACTGAACACGGCCGCCAAAGAGCGCGAGATGAGTCAGCGACGGGTAGGCATTCTCTCTCTTGCTCGTTTTGCTCGGCGCTTATTGCGTGACCACTAGGGCCTTAATCACTCCGCCTTAATCACTCTCTTTGCCTTGCTAAGGAACTCTTATGAAAATGTCTCTTTCAGATGTTGGGCGAACAAGTGAGACGTCGATTGGCGATGGAGGCGGACGAGGGCGCGTCGGGGCCTTGCTTTCCTCCGGCGCCGACGACGCGTCCGAAGCGGTCGAATCTCGGCCATCGACTGCAGACGGGAATGAATCTTCAGGTTGGTGGAACGATTGATTGACGCCGCCGCGGGCTTCCGATCGACCAGGCCCACCCACTGACTGCCCGATGGGCTGTTGACTTTGGCGGGCGGCGGGTCGTGGCGATATTACCGGTTGATTGACTTTGCGCCCCAGAGTGTTGTCTTGTCGAATCGGCTTCGACGACATTGAGCAACGCGCTCGTCGAGCGCCTAGTCCCCAAGCAGGAGGTAACGGGCGAAAAAAAGTGCTCCCTCGACGGCGGTCGGCAATTTCGCTCTGTGGCGCGAGAAAATTTCGATGCTCTTCCTCGAGCGGGCCTGGACGGCGCGCGACAGTGGTCGTTGGTGAGAGGCTGCGGCGCGGTCGCCGCTCAGCGCCACGCCGCGTCATCGCTCGTCGTTTGTTCCAACCCCTCATGACATTATCGCTGATTGCCGCGACCGAGCCTTTGAGCCTTTCGCTGCGCGCTCGGCCACATCTCGCGATAACCGTTGCTGGGTGATCCCCGGTCTGGCGGGCTGAACTGCTTCCTCGCGCCACTTGTTGTCAGCATGCCGCCCGTGTGCGACCATTATCCTGGGCTCAGGCAGCCGTCGTGGGTAATAATGTCCGCCGTTCGAGGCGATCAGGTTCGCTCAGTTAATGGCGTGTCACCTGCAGGTGTGCTTCATGAACGACATTGCGCCGGCGGAGGAGGATGACAACGACGACGCCGGTAGCAGCAGCGGGGAAGACGACAACGATTTCGGAGCGGTGCCAAAGTCCCATTCGACGCCGAACTTGGGAGGACGGCGGCGGAAGCGTGACGGCTTCAACCGGAGCGCGTCCAACGTTGGCGACGCGTCGAACCTGCGCGCGTCTGAAATTCGTCAAAAGGAGGCCGACGCTCAGCCAGCCGACTTGAGTTAGTGCGCTTCGATGCAGACGTCATCGTCATTTGCGACATCATTCGTCAGCTGAGCATGTTACAGATGAACGACGATCGCGGTTGGAAGCGGAGACGCGAACGATGCTGCATAAAGCGAAGCAGGCCGCGCACATGCAGATGGAGGTGGAGAAGCAGGCCAGGGCGGCGCGGTCGCCGATCGAGGACGTCATCGGCGTGCCTCTTGCGCGCAAACTGTCGCGGGTGCAGCTGTCGAAAATGGGTGTCACTCAGCTGCAAATTATTGTTAATGACCTGCACACGAAAATATCGGGAATCCGCTTTCGAATCTTCAAACGGTGACATTCTACTCACCAGCCATGCATCTCCATGCCATAGCCGCGTCTAGTAACTTATTGTCTCCCAAATCTCACATTAGCTACTTAGCTTTTCGGTCGCTATCGGATGGTATTACGTTTACGCAATTGCGATTCACTTGTCTCGCATTTTCCCTTCGCATTCAGTATGATTGTTTGTATTCCAACGGTTGTGTACACTGAGACATGTCAGTATCGAGGAATGCTATATTAAAAAATAAATGCTGCATTGAACTTTATTAGAAATTATTTGCGCCGAGCAACAATAGAACTGCTTCACAAAACTATCACAGATTTCGCTGATTGGGCGTCAACAATTTGCGGATTTCACTTAAGTTAGAGATTTAATGATGCACTTTCGGCAATCATGTGACAGTTCTGCTGACACCTTGTTCCGCTGAATTTTCGAAGAATGTTCGACGACTAATAAGCACGGCAATTATTTCTTGCTCTTGGCGGCGAGCAACTGGGGCGCGGACACCTTGACCTTGCCGGGCATATTCCTGCTCAAGTCCTGATCCTGGGCAGTCGCCTTGAGCAAGTCGCGTTCCCTGGGGGTCGCGCCGCGATCCTTCTGGAAGACGAGCAGGGCCGTTTTGGCCGCCTTGCCTCGTTTGCCCTGGCCGGGCGTCAGCTTCACTTTGTATTTGTACTGCGCCATCACTTGGTAGGGCGCGCAGACGCACACGGCGAACAGCAGTGTGTCATCGGCGACCGGCGTCGCGGTCAAAGTGTCGAGCACGGCGAGCTCGTCTACTTCTTCCGTTTCACCGTCTTCGTCGTCGGCGGCGTCAGCTTGCGACTGATCGACATCCTCTTCCTTCGTCGACGTCTCCGATGTCCCGGGAGGCTTCGTCTCGATCGACTCAGCTGCATCTGCCGACACTTGATCATCGGTCGGTTGACCATCAGCCGGTTGATCATCGGCCGGTGGCGCTTCACCATCGTGTTGGTCATCAGTTTTGGAGCGACTCGAAGGAGGCGCATTATTCGCTCGCTGCGGCGCCGGCCTCACCGATGGCGCTGAAAACAGATCCAACTCTAAACTAAATCGACAAATGCCTCGATATAAACCACCGTACTCGTGAGTTTGTTGCCGCTTTTCTTAGCTTTGCGCTGCGCCTTGCGGTCCACCTTGGGCTGACCGCCGGCGCCGAGCAACTCTATGCGCAGCTCGCGTTCCTCCTCGTCCTGGTCCTTGTACTTGGTTTTCATCTTTTGCTGTTTGTGGCGCTGTCGACGATTAGGTTGGTCATTGTGTTTGCTGGCGGCGGCGGTTGGTTCGACGTTTTGCGAGTCGACGGGCGCCGACTGTCTGGAGTTGTGGGGGTACGTGGGCGGTCGCTCGGGCCTTCTGGGACCCAGCTGAAGAATCGTTACTTGCTCGTCGTCTTTGTCATTACCGGTGGACGTGAGCCGCTGCAGACCGACTTGCACATCGGGGAACGATGATTCGTCAGCGACCGGCTCGCTGTCTGATGACTCAGCTGCAAAGGCGCCGGATTGACTTCGACTGACGTCTTTCCTCTCGGATATGCATGCACACAACTACCTTCGTCTTCATCAACCAACTCAACGTCCACGTCCTGATCGTTAGCCTCCTCGACCGCCGCTCCAATCTGCTGCTTGCGCTCGCCTTTGTGGCGCTCGATAGAATCCTCGTCCAACTTGAAAAGGAAACCGAAACCCATTTGCAGCTGGGCGGGGGGAAGGTAATTCTTTTTCCCGCGGATCATGAAACTGCCGGCGGTAAGGTATTCACCGGAAGGCGCGGTGCGGGACACCTAAAAGCGTTTTTGTGAGCAAGATTGGAATGCAGATAAGGCGGCAGTGAATAGCCTACTTGGTCGTGCTTTACCCACCAGGCGCCCGTGACCACCTTGGCCTCCCAGGCGGCCGAATAGCAAACAGCCATTGTGCCCGCTTCATTCAGCGTCTTCGGCGGGATTTCTTCCGCCGCACAGCCCGAGCGGTTTTTAATCACAACGCTCGACGCGCCGCTGAAATGGCCGATTTAGTTTACGACTTCACGCCGCCTAAATCTCACCGAAGATCGGCGTGCACGTAGACGTCGCCGGCCAAAAGATGGCGCTTGACGATCAGTTCGTTTTGCTGCGCGTCGCGACCGCCGATGACCAGGTAGTTTTCAGAGCTGATGAACCAGAAGAACTTCTCGAACCACATGGGCTTTCGATGTTTGGTGATATTGGCGCGCACTTTCACCTAGAAAAGTGATATGATAAGGAGAATGAGGAACATGGGGAAGAAGAAGCAGCAGCTCGAAACAAACCAGTTTGAGCGCCTCGTGGGTCTTCTGCTCGGCCGACTTGAGCGCCTTCTTGGAGGCGTCGACGGTCTTTTGCTGCTTCACCGAAGCGGCCCGTCGGGAATCGTAGTACTTGCGCGCATTCTGGTAGGCGCCGAGGTTCAAGTCGATATCGACGCGCATTGTGCGTTCGTTTCCCACAACTTCGTCTTCATCATCTTCATCGGCGTCAGCGTACGGATCGGTCAGTTGCATAGTGATGTGGCTAATGTCCAATTTGAGTCCCTTGATAGCGGACGCGACGGGATCGGCTCTCTTCGCGGCGTCGTCAATGAGCTGTTGAATCGCTTCCCAGCCGAGTTGGTTTGCGAGGGCAGATCGAATTACGAGAATAGCCTTGTCGACGAGTTCCTTGTTCATTTCGATCAAGGCGGCGCGACGATCATTGGCCGCCTGGGCCTCCTCAAGCGCGATCAGCCGCTGCTCGTGGTCCTTCTTCACGTTCTGCAGCTTCCTCACCGCGTCTTTCTCCTGCTGCAGCGCTTTCACATCCGACTTTTGACTTTCGCGGTTCGAGAAGAACTCGTCCACGGCCTGACCGAAAGTTTCCAACTCTTTAACGCCGTACTCCGGCTTGGTGTACGGCGGCACGAGTTGGGCGAAGAGCATGGGGTGGAACTCCTGATAAGTGACCAAGGGGGCGTCAGTGGAATCGTTCTCTTTGTTTGGTAGAGAGGGGTCAACGACGCGACTTTCTATCTTGGTGGTGAGGAAGCCCTTGGCCTTCTCGTTCTTCATGCTTAGATATATGTCATGAGCGCTGAGAAGAGCGGCATGGAGTCGTTCGACGTCAGCCTCGGGGTTGAAGGTCTTGCCCACTTGGCAGTTGGGTGGGAAGCCGGCGGAGATGAAGCAATGCTCGAGCAACGCCGGGCCGTACTGCGTCAACGGCGCTAACACTTTGCGCAGGCTGTCGTTCGGCTTCGCGCCCGCTAGCACCTCTTTCAAACGATCCAATGACATCGCTTCATCCGACTGACGCGCCAATTCCACCGGATATCTGCAAATTGAAATTAGTTGACTGAGCGTCAACGATACCACTTCATTTTTAGATTTGCAATATTAACCTACCTTACTTTAATCATGCAATAACAATGTGTTCACACAATTTTCACTTCAAGTTGGACGCGTTCAATATCAATTTTGAGCTTTTAAAACCATCTTCGACACCCATACTTTAGAAACTCGTTTAAACGTCTGACACCACATCAGAGAACAAAATGCAGACCACGGAGTGTGAAAGAGCCCCCACATTTCCCAATCAGAACAGAATTGCGGTACTTTTCATATTAATTAAAAATGTAAACCAGGCTTAGGTATGAATTCGATGAACGTCCAATGTGACTTGAAAATATCTAATATGATTTGTAAAGAGTCCATTTGAAATATTATTAATATGCATATATTCAAGTAGCACGAAAACGCCGAAACACAAAACATAAGCGTACTTTTCTCTGACAGCAAAACGAACGTCGACATCTTTGTCAGTGCGGGGACGAAGGACATTGAGGATGATATAGTCGGAGTCGGTAAGGACGACGTTGCCGCGGTCGTACAACTCGACGATGACGTGACAGGCGCGATCTTCGTCGCCGAACTGCAAGTCGAGGATGCGGTCGACGCCCAGCTGACGGA
Organism: Plectus sambesii; assembly: GCA_002796945.1. Taxonomy (NCBI): domain Eukaryota; kingdom Metazoa; phylum Nematoda; class Chromadorea; order Plectida; family Plectidae; genus Plectus; species Plectus sambesii. The sequence continues at coordinate 32,469 of NIUQ01000392.1, forward strand.
CGCTTTCCAGGCGTTTCTGCTTGATGTGCTTGCGCAGCTTCATGCTGAAGCCTGATGGCGACTGCTGCTTCGGCCAGTCATAGCTTGTTGGATGAATTCGTACTCCCGACTCGAACAAAATCACTTCTTTGTGCTCTGGTCTGCATTATAATACAGTATTACTTTACTGAACAATTTAGCAATCGATATCATTTATGAAATGAAACTGGCATCACCCTCGCGGCGTCAAACATCAAACTCTTATGGATGAGGAAGCGAAAAAATTGAAAGATTAATACATTTTTGATAAGCGCTTGACGAGCACCACCCGCATTACCAGAATAATATGTTTGTGGGCTTCGTGTGAAAATCGAAGAAGCGCCACGATTAATCCAACGAGGTTAATTAATTATCATCTGCCAATGATTAGCATTAGGTTTAGCTATGCTAATCGGTTAACTCTTTAAGCGACTTAAAGTAATGCTATACAATGGAACAGTAGATGGCGGCTAAGTACAGCTATTTCTCAACTCTTGTCTCTCTTATATTTTGAACTCTAAGCGAATGCAGACATATGGAACTTTGACGGAATCGCCGAGGTGATGTACCTCTACGGAAATTACTGTAACAAGTTAGAGAAGATATGGCTTACTTTTGAAGTTTTATCAGATAAGTTTTCGAGTCGATGTCATAGACGTTGGCGACTCGCATGCCCAACATGGGCTGCAAGTCGTGAATTACAGCGAATAAGTCAAGCGTCGAAAATCGTGTCTTCATCTTGTCGAGAATAAGTTCTGCAAAATGTGTTTGTTTATGATGGTACGCAAAATGTACTTTTATTTCGACTGAGATTCAAGTCGCTGACATTGTCAGTTGTATCCTAATCCGCGCGGCCTCTATACCTTAACAGAAGCAGCTGTACAAGCCGTCCATTCGCTCATATGGAACCCTGAGCGTATCAAAGACAGGTCCCTTTCTGTCATCCCTGAATTGTTTTGAATATCACTTTCACAATAAGCGCAATGAAACAATAGAAAAAGAAAGATTGTGCTGGCCGCAGTTGGAGTCGGACCGAGGTTTTGGCCGAGCGACTCGAAGAAACCGAATCGGGTCGGATCGAACGGTCGTGGTTGCGAATCGCGGTTCGCGTATTGCACAACACCACCCACAGTTACAGTAGTAAAGCTGCCTTTCGAAATGTTGCGCGTCGAGACGCAGTCGAAAGTACTTGCCCAAGTAGTAGAACATCGCGCGTCATCTAATCGAATGCCAAACGTTAAATTCGATGACGAATATGTGTTTGGATGTGATATCTATTATTATGGAATAGGGGGGTATAGTGAACATGCGATAGTCACGAGGCGCTTCTTCGTGCTTGCCGGGCAAGAGCCATTTTTCGCCGGCGCACCGGCCGCCGGGCTCTTGCGCATACGGGAGCGGCGCGCGCAGAGAGCCGACGATGGCGTCGCGAACGTAGTGACTGGCGAATGGAACGTTCTGTAGGCCGACAGTGACATCACCCACGACTTGCGTGCGCCCGCAGCGGCGACCGTCCAACTTGCGTCCCGTGTCTGTAAAATATCATCGAATAATTATTGTACTTTCGATCGAGGAGAGCAAGAGCGCAGTAGTTGAAGAAGCGAGTGGGGAGATTCAATTGTCGTTCGTCTGTGGTCGGACGTCAGTCGACGTCCAAGTAGCCAGTGTCAGTCGTCCACTGCGATGCCGCTGCCTTTGTTTGGCAAATCGCACAAGTCGCCGCCGGATATTGTGAAGAACCTGAAAGAGGCGCTGACGGCGTTGGAGAAGGGCGACAAGAAGTCGGAGAAAGCGCAGGAGGAAGTGAACCGATCGCTACAGGCCGTCAAGGGCGTCATTTATGGACACGAGGGTCAAGAGCCCCAGACCGAGCAGGTCGCGCAGCTTGCTCAGGAGACTTATAATGCCAACGTGCTCCCCATGCTGATCAAGAACCTCGTCAAGCTCGACTTCGAGGTGAGTATTCTTATTCATTTCATCATATTCTTGCTTCAACTGTTACTCTCATGTGCGCTCTTAGAGCGCGCTTTTGTGCTGAGTAAGCTTTGTACAGTCACGTGATTGCCGGCGACACGTTGGGTGCCTTGTGTGTTTTTTCCAGTTTTTCCAATTCTTTTTTCGAGCACACTTTTTACTACCCACTTCAAAGCGGAGAGTCAAACGTAAACAAAAAACCGATTTTCCACCCGGCAAGCAATATTTCAACACAGTAAACAACGAGCTAAATCATTTCAAAAATAAATTATTTACGTCGCGAGATGCGCTGACTAAGGCGCGTAATACATTCAGTCGTCGAGTAAGCACGAGTACAGATAAGTAATAGCGATGGGACATGAAAGATTGATATTTATTGCAGTCGAAGAAGGACGTGGCGCTGGTGTTCAACAATTTGCTTCGTCGCCAGATTGAATATGTTGCGTGAAAAGAGCCGTAGTATCCAGTTCGAGGCATTCCATGTCTTCAAGGTAGTGTTTCAGCGCCGTTTATCATACTTTGTCACTCTTGCATTCAATTTCGTCATCTCTGCATTCAGTTAGAACGCTAGTTTGAGGAAATTAAATGCATGATTTCGTTGCCGGAACTTACATCCCACTAAAATATAATTTCGCCTGATTAGCGCCAAGTGCAGCAATTGATTATTGCGCGCCACCTGTGCGTTTTCACATTTAAATGTGATAACGCATAATTTTCGATTCACTGGAGTGTAAAAATTATTTAATGCACATAGCGCTTATCGAGCGATGTTTTACGGTAGGAGGGGTGCAAGTTCCGGGTACCATGGAAGGCGACATTTTGATGTGGTATGCAGAAGAGAGCCTTAGTAATGCGCGATGCTTAATAGGTGTTTGTGGCGAATCCAAACAAGCCGAAGCCGATCGCGGAGATTCTGTTGCGAAATCGCGAGAAGCTGGTCGATTTCCTGACCAATTTCCACACCGACAGGACGGAGGATGAACAGTTCAACGACGAGAAGGCCTACTTGATCAAGCAGATTCAAGAAATGAAATGACTTCGTCCGCCGCTCTCTTCGCTTCGTCACTCCTTACCTTCCAATTGCTTGTCCGCGCAAACGCACCTTTGCGTACTAACTCTTAGTTGTCATCATCGCGTTATATCAGATAATAGTGCTTTCTTTGAATAAACTACCGCGATCAATAGATCCAACGGAGATCGACGGACTGGCCAGACTCTCCCTTTGGGACCGAAACGCAAATTGAGTTACAGAGTTGGACAGAATATCGTATACTTTCCAGTATCATTTTTTGAGTGTCTCATTTTCATCGATGGATAATTTGCTTATGCATGTGCACACGTGCATATGAATCTGCGCATGATACGACAGCGCGAACACGTGAACTGTCCCATGTCCTATTGCGTGGAGTATTAAAAGTAAGCAAATTATCAATCGCAATAACGAGGCGCGAACAGTAAGCGCTATTCAGGCTAACCAATCCTCCAATTTGCGTATATACGTGTTGTCGGCGTTGTTGAATGACGTGGCCTGATGATGAGGAACGACCGAGTTAGTTCAGTGGTGGCCGCAAAGTGTCGATGTCTCGCTAAATCGCTTGCGGCGGTCCACGACTTGTATCAGTGTGTGAAAACTGGTGGCGCGCGGGTTTCGTTGGAACTAGATTGTGATGCTTGATAGCAAATAAACCAAACATACATACAAATGTGAGTTTTGGCTAGGGAGCACGCTGAGACGGACCAAACAACGCGCAAATACGAAGTGACGAAAACCGACATATAGTGAACGTTTGGATTTGATTGCTATCAATCGGCTCAGCGCAACACGCAAAGATAGTGACTAGTCACGAATCACTGTCATTTAATTTAGCAGAGAGCAGATAACTAAAAATCAATCAATTACCGAGTAACCGCATTCAATCAAATTGTACGGCGTTCTCATTCTCAATGCCTCACCACATGACGGACATTCGATCGATTTCACATCGCGCGTACTATTTATAAAATCGTTCTTGCCAACGTATTTCACTCGAGTACGACTATAACTAAATTACGTAATGTGAAATCTGCCTGTTCCGTGTGATTCTATACATCAGCGTGCGAGGTCTCGAACTTTTCGCTTTCTTTTGAAAATATTTAGGTAACCACTAAGTATTATGGTATGCCGTACAATTAGAATGAAACGGTACAAAAATGCAAATCACAACGACAAACAACTACGATTGTGCAGTAAGTGCAGTTGGACAGCGGGAACGCAAAGAACATCCGTTCATCGGAAGGCGACGACCAGAACGGTTGATGTCGCCTTCGTCACCGAGGATGTTAGCCAAAATTGCGATCACTTATGTCCAACGAGACGAATCTGATCGTCAATCATGTGGAAAATCTCCTGCGGCTGCGGCACTCGTCCACTCTCCAGCTTTGACCAGATAACTTGGTCTGCAACAGAAAGAGTTCTTCGATTCGAATGTTTTTATTAACACGCCACCAGCGAGGCGCATTATATTCATATTGTAACTTTTAGATGGCGCATTTTCAATATTGTATTTATATCGCATTTAATGCCCCACATACCGCAGACTTGACCCTTTTCTCGTGATTGACCTTAGGCGTAGGGATTTCACCTAGCATAATCAAATGTAAGACTGTGCGTCGGAAAAAGTAACACAGGGACAAAGTCTGCGACACTTGGATCGGCATTGCGCTTAACATTCTTAAATCGCGCGCTGGCAATACAGTATATTTCGAATTTCGCGCCTCGCCGTTCGCGTCAGTATCTCTGAGCTACCGTACCGTTGAAGGAGACTTCGAATGCGCCAGTCGAAATGAGCTGCCCTCCGATGGCATTGCCGAGGAAGAACAGCAGCATACACGACGATATCTGAAAGAAACGACACGTCTAAAGGAGTATAAGTGGACAAAAGAGCGTTACCTTGTTGTTCAACGCCCATTGGAAGGCGGAGGGAGTCTGCATGCCCACCATTTGGAATGGATTCTGGCCGGCCATGATAGCGAAGAGCAGCGCAATCTTTACCACGTCGAGAACCTAATACGCAACAACATTTAAGCATAATTATATAATGGAATTCGTTATGGCGGTATTTGGGGGACCGGCCAAAATGACTGGTATAAGAAAAATACCAGTATAAACGGAACCGGTATAAACGAATTCTACTGTACAGGCGATCGTGCAAACAGGTATTAGCGATAATGACTCATTATTCTGCAATTGCGGTGAGATGCGTCTTCGAGTTTAACGTTTCTCCCTGTTCATTGCATGCTTTTTTGTTTCATAGTGCTTCGCACAGATTGCGACTGGTCAATTAGCAGTAGTTGCTATGCCGTTCATTCGACCGAGCATTTAAAAGACGTCTTGCACAATCAAATGCCTTACTGCCATTAACTACACTAGACCGGACGGGAAGTATAATTATGAAACAGGTGGGACAGTTGCGAAGGAAGAAAAGAAGATGGGAAACGAACCTGCGAAAGGGTCTGCTTGAAGGCGGTTGGCGGGTAATTGTCTCCTTCGACATGGATGTTCGGATAGCGCTGCTGAAGTAACTGCGCGTACTCCTCATACACGCGCCGGTACCCTCACGAATAGCTGCAACAGTTACCTTCATCGTTAACTACCTTACACGCCACTTCCAAAACTCCTTCAATCTTCTTGCCACTACTTTAAGAGTTATTATTTTCCTATCAAACCATTTTTAAAGCTACCCCAGCAATATCCACTCAGATACTATAGAGGCTTTTACACGCTGAAATTTCTTCGCTCTCCTCAACATCCCTAAAAGCGTGACACGTTCATAACGGGTACTAAATGAAAATATGCGCCGTATTCTGGCACATCGGCGTGAGAGTAGAGCAGAATAGAAAGCATGGACTATCGATTAGGCGAGGGAAGCACACGCTCTTTGCATTGTGTACCATTTATTCACAAATTAATTAAAACGGCGGCAGTACAGACGCACGCACCAGTAGAGGAACTTGATAGTCGGTACTGCGAAAGTTTTCTTGAGCGAAGGATCGGTCGATTTGACCGATTCGGCTGCTTTCTGGGCGTCCGCAGCATCATTCGAAGTGAACAGGTCCCGCATAGTGAACAAGACGGCTACGACGAAAAGCGCGCCGCCAATACCAGCTCGCGGTATCATCTGAAATAATAGCCTCCAATACCAAAGTTCCAAACATTAATAATGAGAGAACGGCGCATTTGCCCAGGACTTTAGAACCATATATTTTTTCATTGAACAAATTGACGATCGCAAGAGATTGAATTTATTGAGCACATCATGTCGGCCGTGAGGCTGCAAAAAACTGCAAACAATTTTCAAGCAGAGGTGAGCATGTGGGTCGTGTCAACGCAAAGAGCTGCCATTGTGACCTCCGGATTTGGAAGTGACAACAAAATTTTGCATTGTGTGCGAAAGTATGTTTTTTGAAAGTTTCACAAAAGTCTCCATGCATTGATCAACTTTTAGCACGCGCTGAATATAATAGAGTCCAGTTCTGAGGGGAGGGGTTGGCAAGCCTCAACGATTGAAACGCCACCACCCCCTCGCCACTCAACGATGCCCACCTCTGTTTGCAAGAACCCAGAAGACTGAGATAACCAACCACTCAGCACACAACAAATAGCCCCATCTACTAGGCCGACACTTGAAGCAAATAACGAGGCAAGTGAATGACAATCAATCAACGAATCATATTCATAGTTCTAGTGTCACGCGTCGAAGCCAAAGGAGTCCGTTTTGGCTCCAGCCATTTCCATTTGACTGTCGATTATTTGAAGCAGCTCACCAGGAGATGGAATTCGACCGCTTTCTAGCTTGGACCAAACCATTTGTCCTGAACGTTTTTTAGTAAAGATACACCTATTTGGTTTAAGAACACGAATTTCAATCAACTTACCATTGAAGAATATTTCGAAAGCACCAGTTGAAATGAGGGAAGTTTCGACGGTGTTACCAAGTAGGAACAGCATCATACAAGACGACAACTAAACAGAAAATATTAGAATTCATTGTTTTGGAATAATTTAACCTTATTCTGCGTCGCCCACGTGAAAAAGCCCGGTGTCGGATATCCAAGCATTGTGAATGGATCTCGACCGGATATGATGGCAATAATCGCAGCAATTTTAACAATGCCGAAAATCTGAAACTCATTTTCAAATAAGGCTAAAAGAATGAAAAGTGAACATATTCACAGCCGTGTACTTCCTCTTTGCAGAGTTTAATCAGGTAGGACGAAAAGCTGAGCAAGAAATTAGTCAAAGCGTTATTGAAATGTCGATATTTCGCGGGGATCTCTTCCTCTTTCTCATTTCGATAAAGAAAAGTAGGATGTTTGGCTATGTTCATTTATTTGCTAATTTACCCTATAAAAAGAACCTTAGCGTTAAGAACGATGAACATCTCTTAAGCTAATATTAATCAAATAATGCGGTTTAAATTTTTCAGTATTGGCACTTTTTCAGCGGTATTTTTAAAAGTAACACTACCTGAGCAGCAAACGATTTCCAAGGGGCTGGAGGATAGTTGCTTCCTTCAATTTCGACGTTGGGATATTTTTCGTGAACGATCCGCGAGAACTCATCGAACGCTTGCCGATATCCGCAAGATACACTAAAGAGCAAAACAATGCGATAGAGAGATAATGAAAATGAAGCGCAACAGTGCGTACCAGAATGCAACTTGTAGCTTAGCGCTGTTGAGATTTCCCGCGGGAGTGGCGGCGAAACTGCTGAAATCAGAGGCGGATCGCACTTCAATCGGTTCTTCGTGTTCCTCTGGTTCGTTATTCAGCTCATCGAAATCAGAGTCTGGTGTCGAGTGGTGATCTTGGGGGCCGTCGTCGAAGTCGTCTGCGTGATCATGACTGGCCTGGACGAAGAGATCGCGCGAAGACAGCAACGTCGCCAGAAGAAAGATCGATCCGCTAACACCCAAATGATACTTCATTTTCACTAGAATAGTCACGAGGCGTCGCCAAACATAGTTAGCATAAACTAAACTTCGATATTTGATTTTCACACCGCTGCTTCCAATCTCGTGTTAAGAACCGGATCAGTATTTTCCAGATTATTTGCGCACAATTTTGAAATAGACTGGAATGCAGCGATTGATCATTTTCAGCCGTCCTCCTCGATTTGCTTCGAATTTTGTTGAAAACTTTATTCATCGCGAATATATCTTTCAAAATATACTCTTAAATCGTGCTATAAGGTCAAGTTCAAGCCGGCTGATGTCATTTTTAGGCCTTTGCCTTCTTTTCTTGAAACGATTGAGAAGTGAGGGTGGCGCCACATCAACGCGTGCGCGTGCGCTGCTGTTCATATTATTTCTTTGGTGTTTCAGAGTAGCTAGTGCAGTGAAACGAGATAAGTGCGCCATCCGGCTATCTGCACACATCATTCGGAATTCTAATTTTCTGGTCGAATGTTGCTGTGATTCAATGTAAGTGATTTTTTCATCCTGACTATTTCTGAGAGAAGTATATCGAAGTTCTAAATTCGAATTTCGCATTTTCGGAGACAAAGTCTAGACCGGATCGATCCAAGCTAATTCGCGGGTATTGTCCCTTCTGAGCTCGTAGCGGCCTTCCTCGTTGTCTTTGATAAAGGGAGATAGCGAAGGCGTCAACCAATAGCCTTACACAGTTATCATTTGCTTAGTCCAAGTTGGCTGCAAGAAAAGAAGCAGCAAGCAAATGACCTGATCTATCGTCTTCTAGCAGAAATATTCCTCTACTGTTCCTGGGAAACTGTTACCTTGCGCACAACAGCTTGTATTGTTCGCGCTTAGTGCATCTTAGCTTTTTGTTGGGAACTTGCCAGAGCGATTCTGTCTGCTTTTCATAAATATATTATATTTTCACTTCCTCTTATTAGCCCATCTAGTGTCTTAATGCACCTAAATGCTCGTGTCGTGGCCAAATTTTATTTCCTTCCCAGATCGCGCTGGACCGTTTCGATCTGAATTTTGCTTCAAAGTTTTAAAATATAATACAGCGCATTGTACCAACCCTCGCAGTAAATTTGCAGTATGAAATTCGTTTCTCTAGTGCAATAGCAGTTTTATGCCTAGAGTGCTCCTTATTTAAATACCGTATTTATCAAAATTAGGATAAAGGTCAGAAATTACGTGCTGTCTTTTTTGTGCGCTCATTCTTATATCAATGGTCAGCAAAGGTTATTAGCATAGGCGGTTTCGTTTACTGTTTTTGTTTGAATTAACGTCATGTACTCTCCATCCCCAGTTTGAGGAAGCATCATCCGCGCGTATTTGCAATACCTTTTAAATGTCACTCTATCAATCGATTTATCTTTAACTTTTACACTAACAGAACCACTTTCAGCGCTATTGATCAAAGAAGCATCAAAGAACTAACGTCAATAAAAGTATGCAGCTCACTGAAGAACGGTGCTTGCGATAGTGCCAAAAGAGAGGCAATGAGAGAGGGGGCGTAAAGAAGAAGAAGAAGACGACGACGAAATGCAAAAGGCTTGATGTGAATAGAGAAGGCAAAGAATGGATCGAATGCCTTCGGAGAGGGCAAACGATCATCAAGGCGGAGATCAGCAGCAGCAACGGGGTCGGTTAAGCAGCGCGAAGGAAGACCCGCCGGAGTACCGTTCGTCTCCGAGGAGCAGCGCACCGCCGCCTGCCTACGGCTACGCGTCGCATCGGAGCTCGTCTGTGGAACCTCGGCGCGCTTCTCAGCCCCCTATTACTCGAAAGAGTCCCGACACTCGCGCCGTCCAAGCCGTCCCTCCCTTCGAGACCAATGTCGACTCCAAGTTCGGCGAGAGCGTCGTCCTCAAGCAGCTCTTCCAGGAGGCCGCCGTCTCCGGACACCTTCCCGTCAATGGCGACGCCTCTTACCATCACATGACGCATTCGACGCGCAAAAATACCGCTCAAGTGACGACGACGACGATGGGTAAGATGACGAGAATTTACAGTTGAGCATTTTTTTGATCAGTAACTGAGAGCCGAAGGGAACACTGTAGCATGCTTAGTATCGAAAGCTAAATTGAGCACGTTTGCTGCGGCGTTCACAGTATTAACCTTAATCACTACAAGACCAAATCTTTGTTTTCTCGTTGCTAATCAACAAATTTTGATAATAGTCATAGCATGACGCGCTTGTTTCAGGGGACGACGAAGTGGACGAAGAGGAGCAGGAACAAAGGCAGTCGGCGATGATCGACAATTACCAGGCGCAGCTTTTCGCCCACCAATACGATCATCACCACGAGCTCCACAGCGCGTCCGACCACGCCACTAATCAGTCCGTCTACCTCAATTTCTCCCTCTCTCACCATCCTTTCAACTCTCTTTTACAGGCTTCAACCTCGTCCCGTTCCGTCGACGATGAGCCATTCGCAGCCGAACTTGAATAATCTCTCAAAGGGTGACGGCGTTAGGCAGATCCACCAGGCTCAGCTGATTACCGTCAATAATAACGACAGCGCTCACTTTGATCACTCGTCGTAAGTGAACTTTCAGCTGGATAGCTTATTAAAGGCGGGGCAGTTTTGAAATAGAACTAAATTTACAACCAGTTAGGAATTGATTGGAGTCTTATGATTAAGAGAATGTTCCTGCATTTCTAACCGCAATTTTTTGATCAGTACGAAGTCGAGCCAGCCGCCACCGACGTTGGCGAATATGAGCTCGTGTTTCATAACGAAAATACTATTCTTCACTAAGCACAATAATCGTCTCTCGGTGTTTACACGTAGAGATTGATATAGTAATGCGCAATCGATTTTTAGAGCAACTGCATGATTTTATCTGATTGACAGAAATATACTTATGACAAAATTGATAGAATAAATGTGTGGATAGTGAAAGCAAAGGTGTCTGTTGCAGGTATAGACAGCAGCAGCAGCAGCAGTCAGCCGGCAGAGATCAGGCACCTCCGCCGTACAGATCTCACGGAAACGCTGCATCAACGGTAGCTGAAGGCGAGCCGGTACGAGGTCGGTCCGAACAGCCGTTCATGACCGGCGATGTATACGACTCCCCTCAAGTGCGCGTCGCCAGCCGCATGGTGAATCTCTTATCCGAGGAAAACAAATCTCTCCGCCAGCAAATCGACGTCTACGTTAAGAAGACTATCAAACTGCAGCAGGCATGTCATTTTCCTGTTTTTCAGTGCTTTAGTAAATAATTGCGCGTGAGTAGTGATTGTATGTCATAGTGACATCGGTTGCTTCGCCGCGTGCGAGCCCATCGACGCGGGTTTGACTCCCTGCACGGCTAAGATCCCCTTCGGTTATTTATTATGTAACCGTCGGCTGTACAAGTTGTGCGAAATCAATTGGAAGTAATGTTCACCAACGGTGGTCGCTAAACCGTGGGTATTTTTAGGCTTCCAACAGTATTCTTTTTTTTAGCTTGAACACGGCTATCAACGTATTCAACAAGAATACGAAGACCTAGTACGACACAAGGAGAAGCAGGAGGCGTTGGAGAAGCAGGCCGCTCAGAGGCTGGAGGCCGAGTTGCAGCGGTTGCAAAGAGACAACGCTCTGCTCCTCGAACGCAATCAGTTGCTCGAATCTCACCTAAACGGACAAGTACACACCTTACGCGCTGTCGACCACAGCGAGGAAATTCATCGGCTCAATCTGCTCATTGATCAACTGGTTCCCCAAAGTACGTCTTCTTTTACATACGAGCGCTATTCGCTTCATTTATTCTCTATTTTATTTGATATAATAACCGCTAATTGTACGCTTTATATTTGCGTCAGGCAGCGTAGCGTTTACTTTTGGCTTAGGCGAGGCTAATGCCAGCGAAGCAGTCGATGGTTTATGCTTGGGATATATAATTGCATTTCACCACTACACGCGATTTTATGTAAACTAATGCGAACATAGACAGCTGCGCGTGACGCATCTTTGATGGTGTACTGTCTACGAGTTGCTCATCGATACTGAGTAGCAATAGGTGATCAATTGTGCTCGCCGTTCAGATAAGCAACTACTGGAATGCAAGGAACGTCAGGGGCTGGAAATACACGCTCAAAATGCAACGCTGGAAGATCAGCGCAANGCTGGAAATACACGCTCAAAATGCAACGCTGGAAGATCAGCGCAAACACATCGCGATCCTCGACAAGGCGTTGAAGAACGCTCAAGAGAAGGTGACTCGCAAGGAGAACGAGGTGTGTCGATTTATTCGCTTCGTATTTCGTGGTGAGAACCTCTGAAGTTGCAGTGCCAGCAGTTGGCGCGAGCGGCCGACCGAAACGCCGAGCTTCAGCAAGCTCTACAGGCGTCGGTCGCCGATAAGCAGGAACGCGACGACGCCTATAAACGCGTCAAAGCGCAGCTCGAAATGGAAATCGCTCAACTCAAGATGCAACTTGCCAAAGTCAGTATTTTCTTCCCTTTCTACTCTTGCCATTGCGCTCTTTGCGATCAAATATGCAAGCTTTTTCATTTTAATATTGTTATGAATAGTCTCATAGTTCGTTTCGTTAAGAAAGCGCTTTCAGGAGAATGTTTCACTGGTAAACGGTGGTATAAAGAAGTCTAGTGCTTCGATCAATCGATCGAGTTTGGACGTAGACGAAACTGTCGCGAAATTGAGACGCGATATCGATACCAAAGGTAAAGAAGAACTTATCTATGCATCGTTACGAAACTAAAGGCGGCTATTACTCTTTTAGATGAGCGCATAATGAAGTTGGAAAAGCGTTTGGTGGAATTGGAAGCAAAGTACCAAAGCGAGGTACGGCGGAAGAATCAACTGGAGGACGACAAGTCGGACACCGCGTCGGCGCGCATCAGCGACCTGGAGGAGGCCAAGCTCGGCGTAGAGAAGCTCGCCGCCGACCTGCGCGCCGAGTGCGAACACTTCCGCCACAGCTCCGTCGACTACAGAACATTGATAGCCTCCCTTGAGAGCAAGTGAGTTACTGTCCATGTTTTCTTCGTTTATGGTCTAAATGTTTCGATCAGTAACAAAGAAATGAGCCAGTCACAGTGTTTGGCAGAGCTTATTTTTCAGAGCTTGAATACTGTTTATCAACAAGAATGATAGGCGTTTCTTGGTTTTTAGGTGCGTTAATTGATAGAAAGAAGCGCTATTGATTTTCAAAGCAGTTTGCATTATTCAATTGAAGATTTTATCTTTCTGATCGGCAAAATTTGACTATACTGTTGACTGATTATTGTATGCATTTGCTGTAGAATGCACCAGATGGAGGCGCGCTTGGCCGAAAAGGATTCGATGATCGACGTCCTCAAGAGGCAGCAGCAACAGCAGCATCATCACCATCTGTCGAGTTCCGTCGACTCGTCCGGCCGTCCGTCGCAAACTTTCGACCGCCCCGCAGCGTTCCATCCTATTAAATTGACCAGGTTCTTCAATTTTCCTTTGCTCACTCACCTCTCTCAGTATATTATTGTATCGCCTGCATATATTCAACATTATTGTATGAGTTTATGGCATGATCAAAATTCGGACTCGCCACAAAAAGTTCTTTGCTCTACAGAGGCATCCGCGTGTTAAAGTTTCGTGGGGGGGCTAAATGTTTTGTACTAATGTTAGGCGCTTGTGATAAAAACGTGCTTAGTTGCAGCGGACCGAGCGAGTTGTCGCGCTTCCGGCTGGAGCAGACACGTTTGAAGCTGCTGCAGAGTGCTACCGCGGGTTCGCGCCGGCCGTCCTCTTCCTTGTCGTCGTCGTGGTCGCACCATGGGAAGCTGCCAGCGTCGCTCGACGCGTCCTTCACCCCCAGCGACATTCATTCACTCGATCGCGCCCGCATCTACAAAGAGCGGTCCGAGTCGTCGGGCCCGACGACTTCGCCGCGATATCCGTCGCTTCAGCGCGGTCATCTACGCGCGGCATCCGGCGACGACTACCTGCTGTCGGCGCATCGGTTTTCCTCTTCCGCCCTCGAACAGAAACAGCGGATTCGCAACATCAAAGGCATATTTACTTTTCTTTCTTTTACTCCCTCTTTTCCCTCTCACAGTTTCCTTCCATTCGGGAGTTGGCTGAGAAGGCAATTGAACTGAAAGGTTCATTGCGTGTAAAGGTCTGTAAGGTTACATCAGATTAATTAGCATTTATAGCCTTCATTGGATGGCGCTAATATTATCGCCGTTCGAGCAATATAGCGATGGAAGGTTCATTTTTAAACAGTAATATGCATATCTCAACGCACAACCGACATCCTCTCTGAGGCGCCTTTCAGTGCTGTAATCAGACACTATTTAACTAGTTACTTTATTGCATGGTTAATTGGATATTATATTTTGGCGCAATGAGTCCTTCCACTCATTTGATCATCCAACACGTATTCCTTTCACTGCTTTCTCATTGCCGTTTTTCTTATTTTCAGTGACGGAAAATCGCGCTCCAGTTAGTGCCGACGAGCAGGTGTGGGACGTCTGATGGTCGACCCTCTCGCACGCCTTCGGTTCTATGCCGGTCCGCTGCCATTGCCCTGAACCTGATTCTTGCTGCGCTACGTGTATGTGATGCTGCGTCGGAAAATGGACANCCCTCTCGCACGCCTTCGGTTCTATGCCGGTCCGCTGCCATTGCCCTGAACCTGATTCTTGCTGCGCTACGTGTATGTGATGCTGCGTCGGAAAATGGCCACGCTCGTCGTTGGAAATGTCGCCCGCCGAAAGAATGTCGTCTCGTCTTCGGGTCTTGCCATCCATCGCCTTATTTCACACACCCCATTTTGTAGATTCATCAAAGTGCCCTTTACTTGCTTATATGAGTGCCTCGCGTTCCAGTGCCCAATAATTCTATCGTTGCTGACGATGGTCGTTTTACTGATCGCGACCTTAACGCTGATCGATTGTTCTTCGCAATAATTGAAACAGAATCGCTCGTCCGAGATGCGTGGTGTGTTAATGTATATATATATTTGCGGTTGGATTTGACATGTTAAAGCTTTAAAATGTTTGACTTCGAGTAAAGGTTTTACGCGTTGCACATTGAATACAGCGCAACCATTGACACGTGGCAGTGCTGAGACGGGTTTTTGTGCGCACAGTTTGCGCATTTACCAGTCCGCTGTGAGATCGTAACTCGGCAAGAAGAATCGGGTAAATTGACTGATGCCGAAATATCTTCGCGGCGGTGTGTAATTTCTTCTCTGCTGAGATGGGATCGGGACGGTGTCGCAAAGAGATTGAGTCGGTTAAGTAGCTGGCAGGCGCTTGACCGAATTGTCAGTCCGGTCTCGACAGCCGCCTTTTGCAGTCGTTTAACTGCCGCCCCAAATTGCCGTCGCCCCATTCGCTTTCGCTACAAAGTCGGCCCGCTCGACATGCGATCCTCTATCTTCCCTTTTCACACTCCCTTCCCTTCATGTTACCTCACATTCTTCTGCAACTCTCCTTCGCTGTCGTCGTTTCTGCTCACGGTGATCACTCGTCACTTTATATCTGATTTTATTTGTATCCGCTCAATCTCGTCAATTTATTCCCATTTTTTCGATAGGATTTAGAGGCAATGGCGATCCGGTGTACGGTGTCGGCACTCCATCCACGGCATACCTCCAGAAACAACAGAGACGTCTGCAGCAGTCATACAGCCCCGTTGGTTATCCTCGTTCGTCCGATGGCAACAAATATCCGTATGGACGTCCAACTCCCGCGCCGACCTATGGCGAGCAGCAAACGACCACGCCGTACAATTACTACCTCTTAACAACAACAACACAAGCACCCAACTATTTCTACGCGACCCCGACTCCGACTGCGATTGAAACATACGAACGTGCTGGAACGGCTACCCCATCATATGGTCCAACGCCGTCTACAGCGAACCGATACGAGTCGCGACTGATTCCTACTCCTTCGCAAAATGGATACCGCGGCAACTACCGGCCAACAACTGCAGTCGACTACAGACAACAGTCGATTTACGGTGAGCTGGAAACGACCACTACACGGCCATATCAAGAGCAGAGCAACGAACGACGGTACTATCCCACAGCGCCATACGTTCGCCGTCGCCCTCCATCACCAGTGGGTTCGTATGGAAATGAACGCCCGTGGCAGTCGATTCCATACGGTGGACCCTCCGGCTTTTCTTCGACGTACGGCAGCAGCGAGCGCTCCTCTTATCAGAACGAGCGACCACGTGGATACGGCCATCTTCCCGTGCCACCAACGCCGTCGCCCTATGCCGTCAACGGAGGCGGTCGGCCGTACACCGAAGCCAGTCGACCCGGCGTTGCGACCTATCCGCCGCCCCCGCCGCCCGGGCTCGGCCGAATCGAAGGAATCATCGGTCCGAACGTTTTCAATCATGGAAACTTTCGACCCGCCTCTCCCGTGTCGCAGTCGTATCCATCGAGCCCGGTGAGATATGAAGGGAGAGCCGCCCGTCCGACATCTCTACCTTACCATCCCGAATTCGGCTACCCTTACTTTTCTGATGACGCCAATTTCTACTTTCGCGTGCCCGGCCGCAAGCTTCGAAAATACATCACCAAAAATTGATACCAATTGTGTCGTCGAAATTATCGTCAATAACAGATCGAAACTCTTGTGGCTCATTTTTAAATGTTTCTTCAATCACTTTTATTTACAGTCCAAATAAATTCTTTGGGATGTCTGCGTAGCGCACAAAAAAGACAAGACAAATATATCAGCAATCTGTCAACAACGCTCACTAAATAACCACATTGAACGCGCGCACAACACGCGCCAAACATTTCAAATGGCATCGAGAAAGAAGAAAGCAGGCATGAGATCATTGTGCTACTCACAGAATCGCGAGTCATAAAACAGATTGACTGCGGTAGCAGCCGCTGTAGCAGGTGCTACCGAGCATATCTTGGGATACACCATCGTCCTCTTGCTCAATGGTGCTCATAGTTCGGTCGAGCACTTCGGTCGAATTTGCTTCACTGAAAGACGCATCGGGCGGCGCGCCGATGTCGCCCCCTGCATCGGCAGGCGACGAGGATGTCGTCGACCCGTCCGTCGACACGTCCAGCGAGTTTTTCAGCCTATGGCTGCTGAATCGGCGCGAACTTCTTCGATGACGACGAAGCAGCCCGTAGTAACCGTCGCGCACAGCCGAAAACATGAGCGAGATCAGCTGCGACCAGGCGGCGATCGTGTCCGTCGGCTGGTGCGTCGCCCCATCAAGGTAGATGCACTCTGTCGTCATCGCGTCCGTCATCGTCACCCAGAAGTCAGGCTTGAAGCCGTTAGCCTTGAACTGAACGTGACTTTCTCCGTACTCTTTTGACAGTCGTACGATCTCGTCCACGTTGTACACATTGTCGACCTAAGGACGCAAAGGTACTGATGAAGTCCAATTCAACTGGGTGGTTTCCTATTGCATACTTTAGCTAAAGTCGTACATAAAGTACTGTTAAAGCACATCCTCTAAGTGCGACTTTGATAAAAGGATGCGATATGAAGGCGGCAGAATAAGTACTCACCACAGCATTCATGAAGTCGCGTAGAGCCGCAGTTAACTCGGGCCACTTCTCCTTGCCCAAACTGTAGATGAACATCTGGTAATCACCGCGCTTCTCAAACATCCGCATGCAGATTCGATTGCCAATGTCATTGTGGGGATTTTCGAAGCACGTCTGAATGATCTCTCGAGCAGACGCCGACAGTGGATGACTGCTTGAGACGGATGGTCGTTCCGGTCTTGCTCTTAAACTTTTTTGCCGCGAAATAGAGCCGTTCTGCGAGCTTTTCTGGCTCTGGCTGATGTTTGGCGTTGACTTACTGCTCCTTTTCAGTGATTTACTGTAGAGCAGATTACTGCCCGACTTATCAGTCTGGTCGAGCGACTTCTTCGACGACTGCTCGCGAGCTTCCTCAGCAGGCTGCGGCTCGGATTGAGAACGCGCTTTCTTGCGCGAAGTCCAGTTACCCATGTCCACAGAAATCACAGACGACAGCGCTGCTCAGGGCAAAGCCATAGGCCGATCAACACGACAGCGGCGGAGGAACGTTGAAACAGAGCAAGACGCAGGGAGATTGGGTCAATTAGGAGCTTGCGTGGGCTCGCTACCTGCCCCTGGAGCGGTGATCGGCGGATGCGGCAATCAGCGACCGCCCGCGGCTCTCGTGGAGCGAACAACAGAGCCACAAGGACAAAGGCACAGCAACCACCGGACGAGTGATAGGCGGCGGAGCGGCGGTGCGCGGTCGGTCGCAAAAGCTGGAGGGCGCGCTCGTCTTCCGGCCGACAGCCGTTTCTTCGCCGTTCTTCGTCCGTGACGTCAAGCGGTAAAGGCGGCGCTGATTGAGCAGCTTTTGCGCGTTCAACCGCGCAAAGCTGCGCCCGTCGGTCGACCTCTCCCGCGACCCCAGACAACCGTCGGCCGACGGCTCAAATCAATTCGGGCTGTCCACCAATTTCGCGGCGGTTGAGACGACGGCCCTTGAGGAGTTGCGATCACCAACGTCGTCTTCGTGTTCTCCCAACTGCGTGCGCGAGTGCGTCGACGGAGGCCTATGATGGATTGCGATCGAAGCCGTTTGGTATTTAACACGCGAGGCGCTATTTATTCTGCCTTCAGCGAAAAAAGAACACTGGAAACGATGACAAATAGTGGGCTATGATAACGCAGTCTAATAGCCACGATATGCTCCAAGGTACGGGTGGGCGGGGTGAATGGCGGCGCCGTAGCCGGCCCTCTCGCCGTATCCGTCGTACTGGTGTCCATATCCTCCGGCCGCGGCCATGTTACGCCGATCGCCGTACCCACCGAAGCCGCCGGTATGACCGTGCTCGGCTCGCTGTTGGCCGTATCCAGAAGCCGCACTGCCGGCATAGCCGTCGTCGTAACTTCCGTATCCACTTCCTTCAAAGTGTGTTTATGTACGAGTGAACATAATAATCATAATTGAGCAAAGAGGAGGCCCCCCCGTAATAAGAGCTATTTCTTGAAAAACTTGAACTACAAGAGTACTCGGCTGATTCAGAGGCGCCAGAGTGGGTTGAAACCGCAATGGGGTGTCGGAATTGTTTTAAGCGGCATGAGCGGGCTGGTTGGCGGAAGCATTTGGCGCAGCGCTACTCGTTTACACAAGACTGGTAACGTGCCGTGCTGTTGCGCGCTTCCCTGGTCGCTGTATCCTTGGTTGCGAGCGTCGTGGCCATACTGCTTGCCATCCTNTTACTCGTTTACACAAGACTGGTAACGTGCCGTGCTGTTGCGCGCTTCCCTGGTCGCTGTATCCTTGGTTGCGAGCGTCGTGGCCATACTGCTTGCCATCTTTCTCTTCGCTGAAGTAGCTTTCAACGTGGTACTCGGGCGCTTTGTATTTGTAGTCGTAAGATCCGAAGGATTTGTGCGCGGCGTCTGCACAAGCATATGCTTAATGACAGAGCACTTAAATTGAAGTAATACCGACCTTTTCCGTATCCGCTCAGCTCATCAACTTGGCTATTTTTGTCGTAACCAGCGGCCAATCCATAGTCTGCACCACTGTGCACTTTCCCGGCGGCTGCATACTCTTGAGCGTGACCGCTCTGGTCGGCGCCGTGCCCACTATACTCCGCGCCGTTCCCACCGTAAGCGCTGCCGTCGTAGCCTTGAGCGTAGCCATTGAAATCGGTGCCACGATCGGCATAGCCTTGTCCACCCGTATGACCTTTCGAGCCGTAACCGCCGATGTTCGAAGAAAATGAGCAGCCGACAAGCAGAGAGAGCAGCAACACCAGAGATTGCATGACTGATCGATATTCGATCAAAGTCTTCAGCTGTACGGAAAGGAGACAGCTGTAGGTGTCTTATAAATTCGATCAAATCGTGTCAGCGTGTCACTTTTTGCATAGGGCGCCACTTTCGCTGAACTTGCTCGTGCATTCCGGTCATTTCTGCGCAGCAAAATGCAACGGTCATTGAATAGAGAGCACACTTTCATTTGCGCTATTAATAGTGCACTTTTGCACGGCGGTGCGTTCCAGAGCTAAAAATTCTGCTCAATGGGAGCCATTCGTGTTTTGCAATCACTGGGAAAAAAGCGCAGCTCGCTCAACCTTCACATCACTCTCACATGACTTGGGCAAAGTTGTTCGCGCTATTTCTCGTAACTGTCTGATTTCTCGCTGATTGAGGTTGTTAGACAGAGTTTTTGACACGTTGCACTAGTTATATGGGGTGCGAAGAAAAAAGAGCGCAGCTGTCGCATCATCTATCCGGGGTCGACCGGAGACAGCTCCAAGGACGACGCGCACCCGTTTTTCTGTTTAGTGAGATGATGATTGACGCCGCATGGCCAATATTACAGCTGGTCAAAAGGGCATAAGTCGAACAAATAAAATCGACGAATTGTCTCGCTCGCTGATCAATCCCGATTTAGCTGCCATGAGTCGGCCTCAGACTGCCCTCACTAATCGTTCACTCGTGGCAGACGACGAAGGAAAGCGGCTGTCGCTGTCACACGCACTCGTCTGACTCGTCGAACTAACAGGAAAACACTGAGACAGCTTACAACGCGGCCAGGTCACATGAGACAACTACTTCCGCAAATTTATTCGCGACTGCATAGACAAGACGCCATGAAAAGAAAAATGATGACGATATAAAGTCGTGCCACGTGACAGTCTTGAAAAAAGAGCGGAGCTCGAGGCGGAAGATGTAGCACAAGAAGACGAAGCCAAATGTTGCATATCACGAGCAATACTTACACAAACACACAAATAAACAACATAAATGCGAGTTCAATTGACCGCAACAGCGCTATTATTCTCGACGTCAGATGCGGTATGCTGCTTGCGAACGGCGGGCAGAGGAGGGCCGAGGCCGATACAGTCGGGGTCGATGACGACGTGCTTGGTGCAGTCGTTGGTCTTGTAGATGCCGACGAGGCGGTTGCCCAACTCGAACATGTTGTTGCGCAAGGAGATGATGATGAACTGGGCATTTTTCGTGCGATCCTATAAGAC